>WMED01015846.1:2293-13510 GCA_019650415.1 Pipa parva
AACAATTTTACCCAGTAACAAAAACCCTCTCTTTACCAATGTTTTCAAAACCAGGGGAGTTACACATCCCTGTCCCAATCTTTACTGTGATTTAGAATATTTTACACAGTTTCTATGTTTTTTGTTTTTTTTACTGTGTCCTCACTGAACCACGATATACAATAATCACACAACCATTAATCCATGTGGCATAAGGACTGCAGTGCAGTACAAAATATCTAAAAATATATACCAGAGAATTTCCTTCTGATAATATATCTGGTCACATTTACATTTCACAAATGTCCTCTGTCATATCTCTGTAAAATGTTTATACCCATTTACAAAATTGGTCCAAGTCACAGGCAGAACATTCAATGTGGTCATCCGCTTTTGACTTTGGGATCTAGTTCATTTCCACAAGAGAGGAAGCTTAATGAATTGATGATCATGTAACGTGAAAACAACAGGTACAAGTGGCGAAACCAGAGGAGTTGGCTCTGGTGACAGGCCATGGCTTCCTATATAAAAAAAACAAAATGAAAAACATACTGTAAGTGTGCATCAGTTTCTATACAAGTTATAAAGAAGAACTTTAAATTCATCCTTAATTTATTCTTGCAGCATAGCACTGCTCTTTCAATTAATACATGCAGATATCACTTGTATTAGCTTACACTCACAGTGAAGCTGAAATTGTTCTTTCTTCCCTTAAACAACCAGGAGAAACTTGTAATTTTTTCATACAAATGAATCCTAACAATAATAACAGATGATCAAACAATAAAAGAAATCTTTCCTGAACCCTAGCATTTAGACAACCTCCCAACCTCAGACAAAAATGAATAAGAAGGAATCTCCCTACTGATTATAAAGACAATAACACAGGAACTAAACCATGTGGGGCATCACACTGCAAAGTCTGTAATAACATAAATAGCTCCCCAATGGTGAATGCTAAAATTGGAACCTTCCACATCACAGGATCATACAATTGCATATCCAGCAATGTGGTGTATCTAATAGAATGCAATAAATGCAGCAGTGCAATTTACACTGAAAACCAGCCAAAGGCTACAGAAGAGAATGAATACACGCTCATTGCGGGGAGCATTCTTGTTCTTGTTGGCCCCCACAATGAAAATGATGATGTTCAAGGCATTTGTCACTGATGGTGAAGCAAGTTGGGAGGAGCTGTGGCGCTGGCTTCTCAGTCAGCCAGCGCTGTGAAGAATCATTGGGTGCCGGCTAATTACAGTACAGCTCACGCTGAGACTGTAATGAATAAATTGGCTCTACATAAGGTAAGTATTTTAACACTGCTTTTTTTTTTTGCTTTAGTTCTCCTTTAATTTTTGATCCTAAAGACGCAAAAGGTCTTATTTTTGGGGGATGCGTTATTTTTGGGACACAGTACTGGTATAGTATATTTCCAGTACTTTACTGCAGCTAGGTCTTATTTTCAGGGGAGGCCTTATATTTCTAAGCTTGGAAAAAATTGCACTACGTCTTATTTTCAGGGAAACAGGGTACACACAATGTTATGGGATTGACCCTAGCCTCACTTCATCATCACTTGCCAATAAAATGAAATTTTACCTTATTTAATTTCAGCTACACACTTTTCATCTTTCTTCATTGGATTGTTACCCTTGGGTTCCCTTACTGCCTGGCTCCTACATAAAGGTCCTAGCTAACTGAATATAATAACTCTTGTTGCTGAACATTTGCAGGTACACAAATTCTTTTAATACACGGACTTATCCATGAAACTGAGAATTCGACTGTAAAAGTGAATTTTCCTCACTTCAGGTTGCTACGCTCTCGTTATTGACTAAACAGAGGATTTCCTGTGACTGCGTCAGTACCAGTTTCTAGCGTAGTGTGGCATTTTCAGCCAGACTGTAGGAGCCCTGCCATCAGCCCCTTAATTTGCCACTTCACTCTGGCGAAATAAAACTGGCGAATGTGACACAATACACCTTGTCTAATTTGCTAGTGCGACAGACTCTGATGAGTGATAAATAGGCAAATTACCTGAGTGCGCTCGCATAAATTGTTGGGAAATAAGTATGTGACTGTCAAATTGGCCACATCGCAGAGATTACTGAATACCTGAATATGGGGAGGTGACAAATAAATGTGAATTCACACCTTTACGTGACTATTCAAAATTTCATGAATAAGCCCCTTAAGTCTTCTATCCACATGTTTATTTGATACAAAGACATCAGGTCTTTGTATCAAATAAACAAATCAGGCCAATAAACAATTGCTTTATGAGGTAGCTGTACTAGTAGATACTTTTCCAATCAAATAAATGAGAGTTTTATGGAGATTTCTCCAGTAAAACAATATGTAACGTCTGACTACAAAAAAGCAGTTACCTTAAGCCCATACCTTTAAATGGATCTAATAGCTAGAGTTTCAAAGCTCAAAACTAATCATTATTTTTGTACTTTATTATTTTATGATTTTTTTCTTTTAGCCCTCTCTTTATTCAGTGGCGGGATCTGTAAAAGCAGCAACTTTTATATTTGAAACCAATTTACAGTTGTATTAAGCAGTAAAGCCCGTTATATTATATTGTTATTATTGAGCCAGCTCTTCTTGTAATGTCAGTTTAGTGCATTGTGAGCTCATGTCTGATAATACTACTTTACAGAATCCACTAGGGGGAGCCAGATGCTCTGTAATTCTTATTTCATTTTACAGTGTTTTGACTATAGGGCAGCTTTAAAATATGTTTTTTTTTCAGTATTTAACGGTACCAGTAAATATATTTCTATGTATCTGTATTTGTTAAAATGCTTCACACTTTCAGCTGACACAAAGAGCTAACACAGTTCTTCTCATCATTTTGCTCTGTAATACATTTACCTTGGCTTGATGGTAATCTCTTTCAGACAGTGTGAAGAGGACATCTTGTGGCCACATCCTGCTCAGTGGCAAGTCTAGGATAGATAGGTACTTCCTAAGACTGTTCACTGACTCTAACAGTAGAACAGAGCATCCTAGGGAATAAAAACACACAGGCAAGGATCACGCTTCATTAACCAGTAAGCAATAATAGCTACCACCTTAATAAACAAATATGGACTTCACATTCATTTCTTTTATAGTCTCTCAAGTAGCATTCAAATTGTACTAGACAATCCATGCAGCTCTCAATTATAAAATGAATAGTTACTGTACATCAGCTAACTGCTCTATATAAAGGGCTATAAACATCAAAGAAAGGATGTTCCACATGAAAATGCTGTTGTAATTATTTATTGAGAGCATGCAAAAATCCCCATTCTACAGATACTGCTGTTGGAATTATTTATTGAGAGCATGCAAAAATCCCCATTCTACAGATACTGCTGTTAGAATTATTTATTGAGAGCATGCAAAAAAATCCCTATTCTACAGATACTGCTGTTAGAATTATTTATTGAGAGCATGCAAAAAAATCCCTATTCTACAAATACTGCTGTTAGAATTATTTATTGAGAGCATGCAAAAAAATCCTTATTCTACAAATACTGCTGTTAGAATTATTTATTGAGAGCATGTAAAAAAATCCCCATTCTACAGATTTTAGAGCGGGGCAGTCTAACATGTTTATGCTTTTTTATACCAAAACTCCTTTCACTGTATTTAAATGGGTTTTCTGTTTCTAAAATTATCTGGTAATTGCCTGCTCCCTTAAAATTAGGAACTAGTTTACTGGTTTAGGGCATAAGAAGGAAACACTTCATGTTTTCTGACACTTAAAGACTAACTAATGTACCTTAACCCTAACTGACATGTTGAAAGCACAGTGTCTGCCACTGTGAAGCAGCAAATCGTCTCGGCGAAGCAACGGACATCAGCGAATGCATTAAAGGTATTCCAGTCTCGGTGAGGCAACTCGAGTGGTCTCACCGAGACTAGAATACCTTTAAAGCGTTCGCTGATGTCCGCGTGTAGGATATCAGCGAGCGCGTAACAGTCTCTGCGAGTTGATTCGAAGGGTCAAGAGGTAAGTTCGCACTATGCTGAATTACCCCTTAAGATCTTTAGAGCCCAGGAATTTTTCCTTCTGAGGATATCTACTTTGGGTCACTTTCCCAGTACATAGTCCCCAAAAGAAGACAATACACCAAGTTATGCCAGTTACCAGTTTACATCATCTAAACCCACTTCGTCCTCTAATGAAATAAATATTTTGGAAATCTTAACTAAGGTAACCTACTAGAGTGCAGAACAGGATAACCCAAATATAAGAAAATAAATCACAGAATTTCAATTAATGAAGAATATAACTCTTGGGGTTACTGACCATGTAGGGAGAACGTAAACCCCATCTATGATCCTGACCCTTAGAAGAGGAATAGAAATAGGGGCCATACTGACTGTATGCTCTATTTGATATAGCTTCTAGTCATGCCGATTTTTCCCTTACGTTGAAAAGCACACAGGCAGCAGTTCAAGCCCTTTATGACATTACTTCTGCTAGCGTGAGCAGGAGAATTTTAGGGTACCCATTATATAATCAACAAATCCTATGAGAAGCTCACTATCCTGAACGGATGGCTCCTGCCGCGTGACTGCCGCTTACCTGCTAGCATGGCTCGTGCACAATCCTCCCCTAGGCGCACGAGCCGCTCCTCTGCAGCTGTGGCAGCGTGCACGTCAGGAGCGCTCCCATTGCGCTAATTAGCAGCGGGAGATTTAAAAGCTGGGTTGCTCGGGCCCTCTGTACAGGCTCCTGTAGTGGTGTTAAAGTTTCACTTCTAGTCCTGTCTTCCCTTTTTCCCCTGTGTTCATCCCTATTAAAGTGTCCTTCTTTTACTCTATTAAAGTGAAAGTACTCCTGGTAGTTTCCTCTGTGATCCTATTCTGATCTTCGCACTTCGCCAGCTATCACCTATTGGAGGGTACGCTCGGGGGCTGCGACCTAGGGTTACCTTGCTGCAAAGCTCAGTACCTCCTTGCGGAGGTTAAAGTTGAAGACCAGTGGCCTCTCAGACTCTGCGCCTCGCAGCATACCTAGGTCAAACCTCCACGGTGGTATAGAGGGCTCACTCTCTGCTCGTGACACATCCCTACTTAACTGGGTGGAGGAAATGAGTTACAGTACATCCTCACAGTTAATTTAGTTCAAATTGATAGTGGCATCCTAATAGAAAACATTGAGGGAAGAACTTGCATTCATCATCCAGGAAGTTGTACATGAGGCACACCTGAGCCTTCCGACATGCAGTATCACTGTGACACTTAGGGAACAACTCAAATATTCAGTTCATGTTAGAACACCCTAAATTCTACAAGCATTTAACCACCTGAAAGTTACATGCACTGTAACTTATCAAATAACTACTTTGTTAGATACCTTCAAATCCATCATCCCCTTGTGGCACAATCTGGAGCCCATGCATGGTGCAAATTGGAGTCATGGCCAAATGTGGGGGCCCACTGGAGAATACTCCGTTGAGCCACCCTGACAATGCTTTAAAAATAAATTGTAAATTTGAGGGTGCTTATGTTAGAGGTTACAGTTTAACTCCAGTTAGGTATTGTTTCATGCACACTGGGTTTCTTAAAGGAGAACAAAAGTTTGAATAAAAAAAATACCTTCTAGTGAGTTGAAACGTTGCAGTCACAGCTTGAACTGTGCTCTGATTTCACTGCACAGAGGCAGACTTCGCAGTACTTAGGTTGATATAGGATCCAGTGCAAAGCTCCACCCCTTATGTAAAAGAGCGTTCATGTCCTCACACTCATTGCGCTTCTTATATTTTGCTGGTGAGAGGAGCGTTCTCATTAGGGGCGCAACGAGCATGATGACATACAGTATTTGCTCTTTTGGACCGCACTGGCTCCTATACCCTCCTAAGCGCTGTGAAGTCTTTCTCCATGCAGTGAAATGACAGCACAATTCAAGCTGTGACTGTAACATTTCAACTTACTAGAAGGTCTTTTTTCTATATGTCATCTTTTTTATTCAACCTTTAGTTCTCCTATAACTGCAGGACATGTTGAAGGACATGTACCATTCCCTGAATAGAGAAATGTTTGCTTTGGAAAACATCTGGAATTTTTGGTGAGCAACTGCTTAGTCCAGTAAGTTGGCATAGACAGTCATCGCAAGGTCTATGGCACAAAGCAGAAACACTGGCCCTTGAGCTTTCTGCACAGATGGAATATCAGTGCGGCAGGAGTCAGTGTTTGTTATGTATCAGTTAATAAGTAGCAGGAATCTGGCACAAGCTTTTTCCTGTGTTTATCACAATGAACATGTTTGTTTGTGAACAGCACAGTGACGTTTGTAAAGAGATATGGAGTGAACACAACATGGATAGGCAGGAGAAATGGATTTTGCCTGAGAATATCCAAAAGATGGAGCTCCAGCCAAACTAAATTTTAGTTTGTGCCAAAAACATGAACAGATGGGGCTGCAGGCTGTTTTATCAGCTGGAACTGCTCTCCTTCCTTTGAAAGCAAAAAAATTAAATCCACATTGTTCATAAACAAACACCTTCCAACAAGCATTATTTAGACTGCCTGGAAACACCGTCTACAAGCAGGTAAGGCTCTCCTTTCAAAGAGACTGAGCTATAACTATAAACCTCTTCCCTGCATTGTTCTGAAGGACCCAAGGTTAAATATTCCAATAAACAGGATTGACAAGCCACTTTATGTTGTATTTATGGTGGAACCCTTTTATGCCTAAACTGTTAAAATTGCAGCTCTGTTATTAGGCACATCCAGCACAGGGGTATAAGTTTGCCATCAAAAATTAATGTCCATGGAGCTCAGACAATGCTATTTGTAGTAAAGCAGTATGGGCCAAACCAGCAGGCAGCTAACACTTACAGAGGGTTATTCATCAAATGGAGAAATAGTCTCCCAAAGTGAATTCACCTGACATATTGTCAAGAAGTGACATAATAATTACCTAGACAGCATTATAGCAAATACATGTATTAAAGGAGAACTATTGCTGTAAAGTACACTTACTTGATCAATCTGGCAAGCAGTACACTACGGGGGTTTATTCACTAAAGTCCAAATTGTTGCGTATAGGTGCAAATTCACCAGATAAACACAGTCCCAATAGGATGCTACTGTCCCAGTCGCAACTTTATTATGGGAAAATGGTTGCAATCTTAACTTTAGAAAATTGTCGCGACTTTACAATGGGGAAATTGTTGCGGATTTGCTATGGGAATTGAGAATTTGACAGTCGAATTCGCACCTTAGTGAATAACCCCCACAGTGTACTGCTGCTAGATCAGCTTTCATCTCACGATCCACAGCCCAGGATCATGAGATGAAAACTGCCGCCTTACTATAGCTACCGCCCCCTCTATATGATATGTAACATGTCACAGTACCCGACCCCCCCCCCGGCTCAGTTCACCAAATTTAACTCATGGACAGATTTTTTTTTTTTTGTTGTTGTGTACATGCGCTTTACGTTAAGTTTGGGGAAATTATATTCCTAATGTAATATTTACAGTACTTTACTTAAGTATTAAGAACACTATAAAACCTACATTCCAATTTAAGTACACAGTAACTATTGTGGTCTATGAATTCAATGTGAATAGCAAATGGGGAAATGTACCTTTAGGCAACTTCTGTGCACACTGTAGAGACCTACAGAGAAGAAAAGAAATGTTAATTATTTACCCATCACCCTTTTACGTCAAACTGAATATCGAACAAAAAGCAACAGTATATAATATAGTCATTGGACAGCCATCTAAGCAGCTCAGAGTAGGAGTGTATGCCTTCCATTTCTGGAACATTATTTAAAATCTTTGCAAAACTACTTTTAACCACTTTAGTGACATCACAGAATGCAGCAGAACAGTGCCACTAGCTATGTTTATATACAGCATGTTCTCATTAACCTCTTACAGCTGGCAGATGCCTGGAACATCCCTATAACAATTTTTTAAATTGATTATTTCCCTATAAAACACCAACCTGTGTTTTGAGAAGCACTAAAATTGGTTTTAATTGGTACATAAGGACTTAGCCGAGGTCCGTCTGCACCTTGCTATACTACTGGAGGGCATCTGTATTGGAAGTAAAAAGTACAGATGGGACATTAATCTGGATATTTTATGAACTGTAAACAGGACAAAGTTCATAGCAATTGCTCTTGTATGCAACATCTTATTATTATTGCATATTTATGTCGCACTGACATCTTCCACAGCGCTTTACAGAGATTAATCATTCACTTCAGTCCCTGCCCTTGGAGCTTTCAGTCTACTTTCTCTATTCAGTCACATAGACTAGGGCCAATTTAGTCAGGAAACCAGTGACCAGAGGAAACCCACATAAATATGGGAAGAACATGCAAATCCCAACTGCTAACCACTAAGCCATTTGTCCTACCAAGAAGAAAAGAGAACGCCTCAGACTCCAGGGAACCTCAAACTGCCACTAGCAAATGCAAAGTACCTCTCCAGTCTTGTGCATGCAAATTTAAGGCCTGAGGGCAGAAAAATGGCTATAATCAGGCAAATAAGAAATAGTAAATGTAATATAATCAAAGTTTATTAGTTACTTTACAGGCAAAGTAACAATGATGGGACTATTAAAGGGGGGAATTGTAGTAATCTGCTGAAATTCTTTAAAACTGAAAATCAGAGTGGTTCCACAGAGCTAAAATTTTTTATTTGTGTGACGCCAATCACAATTATCGGAATGTGCAGAACGGGTAGCATGATATGTATGTAATAAGAGACTTATTTACAAAGACAAGGAATTCTTCAAAGTGTTAACAATAGAAATTGTTATTTATTAACACAAATAATATACATAACCATCTAATTTTTATTTGGATTTTGAAAACAAGACAAAATGAAATTTGCTAAATTGGATTTAATTTAACAAAAATAATGACTTAGCCAAGTTATTTTCCTAATGATGCATATGGTTATGTTCTAAGCCCAAGAGAAACAGAATATTCCAGAAGTCAAATAAACATTAAAATGATTAAATGGATCTGATTTGGATGAGAATATTCCTCAACATTATCTGCATCTTTGGCTCATACCATTTTCTTTGGGCATTTCATTACTGTCCTTGTTACAAATTTACACAGTTCCCAATTTAGGCATATGCTTTGTCTGTTACTTTTTCTCATGGAGCTGAAACCTACTTGGATTGTGTTTAAGGTTTGGCAAGTCGGACAGAACGCTAACAAAAACAACCTATGTCTTTCCAAATGTGGGATCTGGTCCCAGTGGAAGAAAGGTCCAAACTTTCATAATCTCTGCATAAAAAGTTGTTGTTAATCAGGGGTAACATAATCGACATCACTGTGTAAGAGTTACTTTTGTTGGTATAACTTTTTGTAATTGGCCTAGTGTGTTCTTGGGCAGTAATAACAATTTTTGTTTCTCTGTCCATCTTTTCAATGTGCTAAAATAAATAGAATAAGTGCAATAATGATTATAATTTTTGAGATCAACAAAACAAAACTCAGACGCATTAGGTGCCATAAAGTGGGTTGGCTCTTTGAAGAAGAGACAGAAACATCTTTTAAGTTTGAGCTAAAAAAAAAAACAAACCTTCAATACTGTACATAATGCAGTTTTGTTGAGTCCATACCCTTTAATGACTACCACTTTGCCTAGTGGGTCTGAACTAATTCTAATAAACTAATAACTAGGTTCCCTAGATTAATTTGTTAGTACATGAGCCAGGTGATTATACAGTATCTGTCCAATTTAGCCCTAATTGTGGATCACACTCAGCTCCACTCATTCACTGATGCAGGACTGGATCATCCATTAGGCCAAAAATGCAGTCACCTAAGCTTTGGAAAGCCCCGATAAAATATTTTTCTTCTGTTTTATTTAACATTGATAATCTGAGTATATTAGTGCATTCTCCCTGCTATATACAATATGATTATTTGTAAAAGCAGTACATTTATGAATATTAAAAAAGGGATGTTACCATTGTCTTATGTAGGTGGCCCTCAAAATGTTACCTACACCTTAGTCCCTGTTGATCCCACCCAGTATCTATAACAGCAGTCCCCAACCTTTGCTAGATCGGCAGAGCAGTGGATCAGTGGTTAGCACTGCTGCCTTCTGGGTTCAATTCCACCCCTTACTTAATCTGCATGGAGTTTGTATGTTCTCCCAGTTTCCTCTGGGCACTCCGGTTTCTTCCCACAACTCAAAACATACATCTATGTCTGTCGATGTGTGTGTGACTGAATAGGGAAGCCAGATTGTAAGCTCCACAGGGACTGAAGTGACGAATCTCTGTAAAGTGCTGCGTTTATAGTAGCGATATATAAAATAAATAAATACAAAATTAATACAAATCAGGGACCAGTTTTCTGGTTCTCCAATCCAGCAAAGCTTTGACAGACTGTTGGTGGGTGGGGCATCATGCGGCCCAGTGCCAAAGGGCTCACAGACCAGCAGTGGTCCACAGCCTGGCATTTAGGGACCCCTGATCTATAAGGCATGACAAATAGACCTAATTGCATAGTTTCAGATACATCCGGGGAACTGAATTTTGTTGATAAACTCTAGCATCCCCTTGCTGTAGACTTATGCAGCTAGTACCACATGTGTTGCCATAGGTGGGAGAGTTGAGTGTATCTCAGATTAATAATCTAAGTCAGGGGTCCCCAAACTTTTTACACCGGGGGCCAGTTCACGGTCCCTCAGACCAACGGGGGGCCGGACTTTAAAAAAAACCTATGAAAATCCCTATGCACACTACAGGACACAAAGTCAAAAAATAAAAAATAAGTGTTAATATACTTACCTTATACTGAGCCGATTGATTACAGTCACAGCATGAGCTGTTCTATAATTAGCCGGCTCCCAATGCTTCCCCCAACGCCTCCTGCACAGCGCGCTGGCTGACATAGAAGCCAGCGCGCAGCTCCTTCTTCTCCTTCCCCAGCCTCATACATCATTACGCTCATTGCAGGGAACATTCTCTTTGGCCCCCACACTGAACGTGATGATGCTTAAGCCCTGAAACACCCAAGGTGTAACAGGGTGGGAGGAGCTGCGGCGCTGGATTCTCAGTCAGCCAGCGCTGTGAAGAAGCGTCGGGGGAATCATCACGAGCCGACTAATTACAGCACAGCTCATGCTGTGAATGTAATCACCTGGCTCAGTATAAGGTAAGTATTTTAACTTTTTTTTACATTTTTTAAATTTTAGTTCTCCTTTAAAGTAATAAAACAAAACAAAATGGGAACAAATACAATATTTA
>WMED01015847.1:0-13509 GCA_019650415.1 Pipa parva
TTCCATTCATCAATCTGAATAAAGGAAAGGACAAAGGCTATATGTTATGTATAAAAGAATCTTGATGAGACTTTGGGAATTAGTTGATTATCCTAGACACAACAGAGACGTGCTAAAGATGGAACCTTCTGCCACATCCTTTCCACACTTTTAAAGGGATTAAGGTTTTTTTTTTTTTTTTTGTTATTTATGATTACTGTAGGTTTTAAAAATAGAAAGTAACATTATAACGTTACAGCCATGTGTTACACTGCTATGCCTAGAATAATGGATTATTGACAGCTTTTCTATTTTTCCAACAAAGCAAAACTGTCATTATGTGGTGTATTGCTCTTTCATTGTTAAAGAACCAGTTTCATATCCCTATTAAGCAAAGTTAACTTACTATATAGTTCTATGCCTCTTTACATACAGATGTAGCCATTAAAGGAGAACTAAAGGTATAAAACAAGATACTTATTAAAAGCTTTACCAGTTAAAGTGGTGAATTGCTTCAGTCACAGCATTAACTGTGCTGTAATTACCTGGCACCCGATGCTTCTTCACAGCGTTGGCTGACAGAGAAGCCAGCGCAAAGCTCCTCCCAACTTGTTGCACCGCCGGTGATAAATATTTGAAACATCATCACGTTAATAGTGGGGGTCAATGAGAATACTCCCCGCAATGAGCGTGATGATGTGTGAGGCAGGTGGAACAACTGGGAGGAGCTTTGCTCTGGCATCTCAGTCAGTCTGCTCTGTGAAGAAGCATCGTGTGCCAGGTAATTACAGCACAGCTCATATTGTGACTATCGATTCACCTCTACATCTGGTAAGTTTTTTAATAAGTCTTTTTTGTTTTATACCTTTAGGTCCCCTTTAATATTGTCAATTAACCCTTCGCGGGATCTTTATAAAGTCCATTTTGACATTTTCGATATGTTTATCCCCACTTTTTCTGCTCATTTTCATTTCACTGTACGTTTTAATTCCTCTGATTAATATAGGATTGCTAAAAAATGTGGCTGTAGAATAAAATTTCTTAGTAACTATTAATCGGCTGAGAACGGTGCACTTTGCAGTTTTATCCAGTTATGATCACCTTTTATTTCATATGGAAAACCTATTTTGAGGTAAAAAGTTTATCACTGTGGCAGGACCAGCTCCATGGGGAATAATGGTTTGTGCCAGTATCAGGCCAGCCTGCACTTTTTGGTGCTAAAACAGCTTCTTCAGAAGGTAAAAATACGATGAAATATATAGAAAAAAATGTTTCCAGAGCAATAACTAGTCAAAAAACTTTTAATCTTTTATAAAAGCTATAATAAATTTTGACCATTACGCTGGTAAAAATCACGCTAAACAGTGCAAAGTCCAGCAAACAAAAAAATAATGAAAATGCAGAGAAATCTATTAAAATGCCACAAACAGGTGAAAATGAAGTGAAGATAAATCAAATTATGATTATTTCCCATTTCTATACCTTTAAGAATAGGAGTTTAAAAACATACACATTTGGTTAAGGTCACATTATCACCAGGAAAAAGGTTTTCCCTTTAAAACCGCTGCTTAATTAAGTAGATTAGCAGTGGGAAAAAAGATTCAGAGGGGTTTATTCACTAAAGTCTAAGTTGTTGCGTATAGGTGCGAATTCCCCAGATAAAGACAGTCGCAATAGGTGGCTACTGTTGCAGTTGCATCTTTATAATGAGAATATTGTCGCAGTCGTGACTTTATTATGGGAAGATTGTCGCAATCTTAACTTGTCACGACTTTACAATGGGGAAATTGTAGCAGATATTCTATGGGAATCCGCTGTTTGCGAATTCGACAGTCGAATCCTAAATTGTTGCGTATAGGTGTGAATTCGGCAGCTAGATACAGTTGCAATAGGCTGCTACTGTCACAGTTGTGTCTTTATAATTAGAAATTTGTAGCAGTTGCGACTTTATTTTATAATGAGAATTTTGTTGCAGGTGCAAATTTACTATGGAAAATTGTCGCAGTTGCAAGTTTTAAATTGTCCTGGTCGCATCTTTACAATGGGGAAGTTGTCGCAGTTGCAGATTTGCTATGGGAATCCGCTGTTTGAGAATTCGACAGTCGAATTCGCACTTTTGTTCATTATGAAAGTAAGGGGGTTACTTACATACTAACGCAGCAGTTCACTTCACTTTTTAATAAAATATCTTTCCAAAGAAAGAAAAAACCAACAAAAACGATGTATTCCCATAGCCTGCCTCACACTAAGATACTATAAAGAAATCATTGTTTTTAATATTGAAGCCTGGTGAGAATATTTCCAAGGTGCTTCAAATAAGAGACATATTATATATATATATACATATATCAGGCAGAAACAGACCATTTAAATGTCTATTTTATAAAAACTGAAAATCTCAGATCACAGAAATGAGTACAGAGATGTTTAGAGATGTTTAGAAATGTGCCAGGATTATTTTTTAAAAAAAAAGGAAGATTTTAGGATGATAATATGTCTTTATATTTGTATCCATATGGTCATAAACCGCAATAATAATGTCCTGTTTAATTTCGTGTATTTAACCAATTAGCCATGTCAGAGCAGAGTACGCTGAAATCATATCACTAAAAGAAGGCAACATCAGGCAGCACAGGGTTAAACCATGGAATAGCGCTGTCAGGTATAAAGAGTTGAACTAAAGAGAACGAATGTACATCAAGTTAATTACAAATAATAATTTCCTGCAAACACATTGTTGCTTTCCTAACTACACTCTCAACCCACACAACAGTCCTGATATCATTTCACCTTTATCTTCAGTAGGCCGAGAAAGTATTTATGTCTAGTTAATTACTGTAAGAAAATGTCAAGTGAATTTCCACTACATTAAATCGGCTATTTCGTCAACGTCGGTGCTCACAATTGAAGAAAGTCTAGAAGCAGAAGTTTATGTATCTCAAGTCTTAGGTTTGTTTAAAAAAAAAAAAAACACAACATTTTCTTTAAGTGAACTCTTTCTTCTCGTATTTCACCATCATTAATAAATCCGTTTCCTTTCCCATTTATCTGTAGTAAATGCTGCTAAAATAATGAAATAATGTGCAATTTAAACAACTCTTCACAACACTAAATGGCAATTGATTCGGCAATGAGCACAATGAACTCCTGCTCCGTGGAACAATTTTCCCCCCCAAATTCTGATTCTGCGTATGTGATCGGACTAGGTGATTAAGTTTATATGACAGCCCTGTGAAATGAAATCTACTCATAAAGCACATTTCATTAAACATTCACATAAATGAAAGGAATAGAGATTGGAGCAGACCGCTCTCACATACTAAATTAATACCTGCTTCTCATGGGCTGAAGTGAAAATCAGGCAGAATTATCTGAAGGTGGAGGCATCTTTGATAAGGCAGAAAAAGGGGTAAATGTAAAAATAAAAAAAAAAAGCAATTGTACCCTATTTACATATTTATTGTATTATAAGTTAGGGTAGAGTGGTCATGTTAGTCCACATTTTAACCGAAATAATCACTCCATTAATAATCTAAAAATTAAAATGCTCAAAGGGAACTTTAAAAACACACTAGAAAGAAAAACTTTTGAACTCAAAATGTTAATGTATTTCAATGCCAAGAATACAGGAGTCAATGTAGATCTTGGATTTCTGTCTCACTTACCATAACTTTATATAATGGTAAAGTATGTATTTCTCTCTGTGTGCTTTGAAGCTGTTATTGTCTCTGCCACACTAAAGTGGGTTATTCAGCAAAGAGCGAACTTACCCTCTGATCCTTCGCATCAGCTTGCAGAGACTGTTACGTGCTCGCTGATGTCCTGCACGCGGACACTTAAAAGGGATTTGAGCCTCACCGAGACTGGAATCTCTTTAAAGCGTTCGCTGATGTCCGCGTGCAGGACATCAGCGAACGCATAACAGTCTCTGTGAGCTGATGCGAAGGACCGGAGGATAAGTTCGCTCTTTTCTGAATTACCCCCTAAATTCCTACATCCCCCCCCCCACCTCCCCCCCAGCATCAATCTATCCCTAGCAGTATTTATGACACCTGATTGCTTTATGCTGCAATAATTTCTTTATATAAATATGTTTTATTTGCCTGTTTCTCAATCTCACTATCAAGCCTTTATATTATGGAAAATTATACATTTATTTATGTTTGCTTTTAAACCATGGGTTTCTCTGTAACAAGGAATTCTACCACCAACCCCCCCTCATGACAAGTATATTTATGACTGCTTTCTATAGTCAGTTATCTCAGTATAATACCTACTTCCCTTTACTTAGTATTGTCTGGAACCTGATGAAGGAAGGACAAACCTCTCGAAAGTGTGTTTATTTAAAAAGACTTTTAGTCCAATAAAAAAGCCAAATACTGTAATATTCCTTTTATTGTAAAAAAAAAAAAACTATATATATATATATATATATATATATACACAGTATATAGTAAGAAATCTAAGGATATGTTTTTTGTAAGGAGTTCCCAGTAGAAGCAATTGAAAGGCAATATAGCTTAGCTGGGGAGGTTGGGGTTAGGGGTTTTTGTGTGAGCCTCCCAATTCTATAGTAAAACTGGTAGGAAGGTTTGGTGCTCACTGAAAGAAATACTCTGCTGGGAAAGAGTCAAAACACATTCTAATTAGGGCGAAATTTATTAAAGTCAAAAAGGCAGTTTTTGACTGAAAAATTCAAAGAAAACAATCAGAAAGTTATCAGAAATTTGCAATCGAGTTTTCAATATCATGATATTGCGACATCAAATTTTTCCATCAAAATTAGTGATATTACGCATTTTCCACTGAAATAAACAAATTGGAAAGTTGCAATCGAAAATTCGATATCGCGATAATGAATTTTTGATATTGTGGTAAAAGAATTTATTTTTGTATAAATTACTATTTGATATCTGGACAAAATCATCGATATCGCGATACCAGTTTTTTCAATTTTACTACATTTTGCCCTAAATAGAAACCCAGTGTGTTGGTTCTGCATTTCAAGCTGTGGGGGAAGTTATATTTGATTTTCTTGTGTGAAATAAACACTATCTTATAGATAAACTTTCTAGATACCTGCATTCTTATGATGACATTTGCATTTACATTTGAGTAATTCCATATATATATATATATATATAATTTAAAAAAAAAGCGCAATTGAACAGTACATAGTTATTGAAATAGTTGGTGTACTTGGAAAGGAAGTTGCCACATCCCACAATATAGAAAATGATGTCTCCACAGCATTTAAAGATGTATTTATGCTTCCATACTAGAACAGTATACAAAATTCTGGCAACATTTAAGACATAATTGCCCTTTCTAAATCCATTTAAAACACAGACAGAGTTGCCCTTTAAAGGGTATGGTTATGAACTGGACCACCACCTCATTGTCATAGCAACATATATATATATATATAATTCTGTATTATTAATCTAGGAAGAACCATAGGAGTTTTGTAGTTGGAGATACCAATATATAGCATGTGCTTGGTATCTAGTTATTTTTCTATAGGATGATGTAGCATGAAGCAAACAATCAAATCCATATTTCTACCCAATTTCATTCAGTCAGTATATAATGATATCACTGTCAAAATATGTCAGTTGATGCTGTTTAAACAATGCAATTTGAGAAACCAATATATAACTGTATGAGCTTGTGAAAAAACTTCATTTTCATATATGACTAATATACCTCATTTTAAAACATTTCACCAGGTAGCAGTGGGAAGACTTTGATTAGGTCAATGGTAGGGGAAGGACAGAGGAGATCAGTATCAGGGATAGCTAACTTAACACAGTATGCAAAGTTACTTAAATGAAACTTAAAAAGGGGGGAGAAAATTGGTTTAAAGGATTTTGGAGGTTATTGGCTAAAGTCCGACTTGTTGCATAAAGGTGTGAATTTGCCAGCTAAAAATAGTTGCAACGGGCACATCTTTATAATGAGAATATTATCACAGTTGCGACTTTAAAATTGTTGAAGTTACAGATTTGCTATGGGAATCCACTGTTTGAGGATTCAACCATCAAATTCTCCCTTTAGCCAACTACTCCATTTTTTTTTTTAAAAAGAAATTCCGCGCCTCAGTGGCTGTAGCCTCTACGGGGTTTTCTATCTGCTCCTCCTTCTCTGGAAGTATTATTACTTCCCTACGTACATCACCACCAGTCGTGATAGTTACATCAATGCTGGGGGAGGAATGCTGTAGCGCTCAGCACAGACAGCTGGGCAACAGAGTAGCTAGGTAAGGAGAGAAAAAAGTGATACCCGGCGTATAAGACGACCCCCAACTTTTCAGATGATTTTCAGGGGTTAAAAAGTAGTCTTATACACCAGCAAATACAGTAATTTGCTTTCTTCTTTAAGGGGGACTCTGGTGGTTTAGTACCTGCTATAAATAGGAATGATAAGAACAAACTAACGTTATTATAAACGTGTTTGTATTTTATTAGCAAATCTGTTATATATTTGCAAGAAATAGAAGTTTATAACTGCCCCACCCCAGTGTCACTCACAGATATTTATATGAGGTTGGAACAGCTCTGAGAGTGACACTGAGATTTGACTGGTTAGAATTTAACCCAGTATAATGCTTGTGTGTATCTATCATCCCATATTATATACCATAACAGATACTCTACCATGAGCATTAACCTTTAATAGTTTACAAATGTCAAAGCTACCTTCAGTGTTTACATGGTCAGCATCGTAATAGTGTTTAGTGTCCCTTTAAAGAGGCACTACAAGTGCTGATATAACTGCATACATATAAAACTCCTTTATACTAAGCCAATTGCTGACACAAATAGTTAAAAAATGTTTAGGGAAGAAATAATACTTGCAGTTAGCTTTTCTTAATTAGTTTTCCTGAGAGCTGACATTTTCCTCTCCCTCCTAATTCTGTTCTGCAAGTCAGGCAACATGAGAAGAAAAAGCTGCCTGACTGCTACTGGTTAAGCAGTGTGCTGACCTTTTGGCCGCATAAATTAAGTTGGAATGCAGGAGATTACAGAGGGAAAGCTGACTTGTGCACATGTGCTAAGTAGTAAGTAGGGCAAAAATGTCCAGGGAAGGGTACCTTTTCATGGAAAAATGGCCAGTACATGACATACAAACATTTCCTGGTGCAGGAGTTTATCAGTGCTGCCTACTCAATCATTCTGTGTCACATGAAACAACTACTGCGGAGAAACGCTTCTTACTAAGGTATAGTACTGCATATGTAAAGATGTCATTTGTCTATAGTTCCCCTTTAATACAACAGGAAGAAACACTAGAAAAAAACATTTCCCTCATGAAAACAGAATAGGCTACACATTTCAATTTCCCCATTTTTCCAGGCCCAAAAAAAAAATAAAATAAAAACTTTTGTTAATTTGACGAAAGTGTTCATTGCCAATAATATGACACTCTGCAACATAATGGATAGCACTTAACTTCCTAAATATTATACTTGAATTATCAGTTAAAGACCCTCTGCTGTTTGAGCTGTCCTCAGAGAGAGTTCTGATACAGTTCAAAGCAAAGCACTGTCTTTATTAGATCCGTATATGAAGTTAGATACCAGGCACGTATATGAAGTTAGATACCAGGCACGTATATGAAGTTAGATACCAGGCACGTATATGAAGTTAGATACCAGGCACGTATATGAAGTTAGATACCAGACAAAAGGTTTATTGAATGATACATTCATTGGCTAACCATAAAAAGTGCCAGCTTCAGAGATACATAGGGACCTTTCTCACACAAGTTCACAGATAAAAATAAAATCTCATACACTTTTTGTTTTACAGCACTGGTTTTTGTTCTATCAGAAACGGTTATCGCGCAGGTTCACAGTCCGGATGGTGAATTTGTGAGTGTTCATGTGCGGGTACTTTTATTTCACCTCTGTGTCAATTTAGACTAGCGCCTACGTAATCTATCTCCAAAAATATATATATATTTTTTTTAAATGGAACTGGTCTTAAAATAATATGTTCACATTAAGTTTCCGTTTTTTATTAAGGTGTCATACATTTAATTTCACATCACTGCACACGCTTCCAAGCATCGCATTAAGAGAATCTATATAAAAAGATCATCTAATGTAACATTTTACTAGGATACCCTTTTATTTATAATAATAGCAGCAGAGAAATCTTGGCCAACAGAGGGAGACATTTAGCTAAAGAACAGAGAGAAGTAGAGAGAGGTTTCAATTCGCAAGTGAAAACTTTTCAGTCAAAGCAAGTTTCCCATGCAAAGCTAATGACTGGAACTTTATTTTCTGTATGATACAAAACAAAGGGCATTTTAATGCCATTAAAATGTTGTTCTTCATCATTTTGATGTTTATTTGACAAAAGATAATTGCTTCATGCCCCAGCTTTATCTGGGGATTGTAAATGTTGAAGAATGAACAACATTGATAATAATGATAATCTACACCTTTTATTAGAAATTCCCCGACTGTATTCTATACAAGGCCTGGAACTTTGACTCTTAATATCCATATCAATTACAAAAAATAGGGTATATTTTCCTTTATAATACACAATGCTGTTTTTTTACAAAATAAAATGCATGTACTGTATACCCCCAAAAAACAATTTGCCCGCTTGGTAAGTAGTGATCCCAAAAGCTTTCCTTGTTTCTTTTCTAGAATCAGGTCTTGAATTGCATCACTGGAGTACTTCATTTAAAGCGGACCTATCAGGTCCATTTAACAGACTTTTGTCTTGGGAAGCAGGGAGTTGTCTTAACTGGAATGCTAGATTGTCATGATTTAAGGGATCCGATTGGAGGAACTTTAATGTCAGTCATCCCTTTAGCCCCGCCCAACCTGGCTTGAGATAAAAGTCAGGCATTGGAGCAGAAAAGTAGCAGGGAATTTGCTTCTTTTAGTACAGTCTACAGCAATTCCCTGCTTCCTAAAAAAAAAAAGTCTGTTGACTGAACCTGACAAGTCCACTTTAAGTTTGTAGTATTATGTTGCAGCCGATTCGAAAAAGTAGTATCAACAATTGCAATGTGGTGACCATAGTCCAAAACCAAAACCAAAATCACTCAGGTCATTTGTTAGAGCTATTAACACTGGAAGGACAGACCTGCCCAAATTAGATTAACCCTAATATGCCACATCCAGGCAATATCAAGAGACTATAAACGTCACAAATCACAAGGCCCCCACAATTCCCAACATGTTTATACCTAAGTTACACTGCAAGCTGTCCAGTCACACTGACCAGTACTCCGTAATATCTTTGTCATTACACACAAACCTACATTTTAATATCTAGCTGGCCTTTATCCATATGAAATTAGATAAATCAGTTCTATTTTTAACAACTAATTATACAATGTTTTTAAAACATGATATGGTGATCTTTTTCTTCCTCTATCTCAACTAGATCAAGCAACTTCACACTTTAGCTTTTTTGTCACCCTTTAATTTATTTCAGTTTGCAGCATGTGTACTATTATACTGAATTTTTATTTTATACTTTACTCTTCTAACAATGGGGAAATAGTCAAATGGTTGGGGAGCAGGTAGCATATTTTAGCCAGTGAAACCCCTAATTAAAGAAACAACCACCCCTTTAACACCCAAGCAGACAGTTAAGCAGCAGTTTTCCTTTAAGCACAATTCATGTTACATTTAGGGGGTAATTCACCAAAGTGCAAAGTGAGGTGCGGATCCTTCGCCTCACTTCGCACTGATTGTTAACTGCTCGCTGATGTCCTGCACGTGTACATCAGCGAATGCTTTAAAGGGATTCCAGTCTCGGCAAGACCACTCGAGTCGCCTCGCCAAGACTGGAATCCCTTTAAAGCGTTTGCTGTAGTCCGCGTACAGGACATCAGCGAGCGCAGAACAGTCAGTGCGAAGTGGGATGAAGGATCCGCACCTCACTTTGCACTTTGGTGAATTACCCCCTATAATGTAGAGGAAAAAGTCAGAACAAAATAAACAGTTGTTTTACTCACAACACTGGTACCAATGCTCTGGTCTCCTCTTAGCAGCATCTGATACAGGAAACAGCAGTCTTTATCCAGCAGCATTCTCTTGTCTCTCTCCTCATAACCACAGCATGGGAACCCAGCAATACCACAGAAGCACAGCATAGGAACCCAGCAATACCACAGCATAGCAACACAGCAGTACCACAGCATAGAATAGGGAAGCCTTAGCCCTAACCTCAGGACCCTAACTGAGAGCAGGATGTCCACCTCACTCTCTGAGGACTTCCCCTTCCTCCTCATAGTGTCTACACTGGTACGCACTACTGCGCCTTAGAACAGTAACTAACCCTACACTGGCACTACTGCGCCTTAGAACTGTAACTAACCCTACACTGGCACTACTGCACCCTATAACAATAACTAACCCTACACTGGCACTACTGCGCCCTATAACAATAACTAACCCTACACTGGCACTACTGCGCCCTATAACAGTAACTAACCCTACACTGGCACTACTGTGCCCTATAACAGTAACTAACCCTACACTGGCACTACTGCGCCCTATAACAGTAATTAACCCTACACTTACCTCTAAGCTAGGGACAGTCTTCTTCCACAGGACTCCTTCCTGTAACATCCCCCTAGGGCCGTCTACCCCAGGAATGTCTTCACTCTCTCAGGACCACAGCTATAGTAGTAGCTACAACCTTGCCCTAGGGCACACCTAGAGGTCTCCTACCCCCAGGTTCCCTTTAACACACAGCAATATCTCCCACTGGGGAAGAGAGAACACTTTTACTTAAGGGGCAAATTCTCTATAAAGCCCCTTAATTAGTAACTCGCATTCGCCTGAGACAGGAGAGATTTCTGGATTAACTCTTCCAGAACTTGCAGCTGCTTTCTCTATACTAAATGCTGCTCACAATATAACACAGGAAAACAAATATACCATATAATACATATTACAACAACTTTACAATGCTTCATTTTATACAAAATCAGTAACATTTTATCCCAGTCTGCTTCACAACCCATAATAAATATATTTAAAGAATGTCTTTTTTTTTCCTGATTTTTAGTGCAGAACTTCTTTACACATACATGGTAACGGAATCTTGACAGTAATAAGTCCACATCTGTGCACCAAAATCAGTAACATATCATGGAACGTACTATTTTTTTTACTTTGAGAGAAAGAAACATGGTTGGACATGTAAACGGATGCAGCAGATGCTGGGAAATGTAGAAATACCAAAATTATGAGCCTAAATAACAGTTAAATTATAAGGACTCTATTTAAGAACTGATATTCCTGTTCATATACAACAAACAGCTACATGGGACACAATAAACTGCATAGAGAAATACAGTAGCTATACCTCATCCTAATTCTCATTATTTAGGTACACATTAATATATATTTATAATGCAAAATATAAGAATAGAGCTATTCATAGACTGGGGTTTACTCCTCCCAGCTATATTCATAATACATATCATATTTCCATAAGGTAATAATGCATAATCCCAGTAGAGGGTACTAATACCATACTACTGAGTATAACACACCAAATATATAGGCAAACATACGATAAATTAAAACTCTAAATCAGGGGTGGGCAAACATTTAAGCCATCAGGCCACATGAACGGGCCCGATGGCTTCAGATGGCCAGGGGTGTGTGTCTAGCATGCTGACGCCTGTGGACCAGTCCGAGACTTCTGGAGGGCCGGATTTGGCCCGCGGGCCATAGTTTGCCCACCCCTGCTCTAAATACATAAAATTGGTAGGAAATGAAGCAATACCATTTCCATTTCCTACACTGATATAACTGTTTGATGTATGGAAAGGGCTTATTTCTCCTAAATGTATTTAACATTTATTCAGTTGCTTATGGTAAACTTGACAAAAGGAAGTATATATGCCCCATATATTGGGGCAGGGACCATATATATGGTCCCTGCCCCAAGGAGCTTACAATCTAAGTATATACTTAGATTGTAAGCTCCTTGGGGCAGGGACCTCCAACCACTTGTGTCAATCACTACCTAGCACTTAATTTGTTGTACCCTTGCTTTATTTTACTTGTATTGCTTAATGCACTTTTCCCTTGTTTGTATTGTACTTGAATCGTTGAATTGTACAGCGCTGCGTAAATTTGTGGCGCTTTATAAATAAAATTATACATACATACATACATATAAATATTTATATATATATAAATTCAGACTGTGCTGGAATATACATCAGATGTAATTATTATTTACATAAATAAATAAGGCAAGTATATTTTCAACACAAAAATGTGGTGAAGTCTTATGAAATATACCATCATGTGGCTCGAATGCAGAATTAAAATATACAGTAAATGTTAAAGGGAACAAGAAAAAAACTCATCACATATACTTATACCCAGTTATAACATTAAAAAGGTCACTTCCAAATATTAGACGAGAAGAACAGAAAGTACAAAGTCCAAATTAAAAGGCCTAATTTCACATTTATTGCCCATAAAATAAATAAATAAATAAATAAATAAAGTTGAACAAGGTTATTGAATAATGGGCCCTTACTTTGAAGGACAAACTCTTAAATAGCTCTCTACTCCATGCTGTGCACACTAATTGTGGAGTATGAATGACAAAGACCCTTCACATGTAGGACTGTAATTAAAGTTGTTGTTTTGGCCTGCAGTTAAAAACTGAGATAGAAATAGTTGGGCCACATTATCAAACACGCACAGTATGCATAAAAAAACACAACAGCCAGACCTAGTCTTTTTACATGGAATAGATAGCAAAAGGTGCTACGGAAACTTTTGAAGGAGATTTATATTTGTGCTGGGGAAACCCTCCAATCACTAGCAAACCATAAAGCATCAAAGAAACAAAACAATCTGTATTTTATTTTAATAAACAAATTTTTAGTTATGAAAATGTTGTTAAATTGCTTAGAGAAATGCAAGGCTAATAAATTTCAGATCAGTCGAAAGAAAAGAAACTGATAAAGAAAATGCCCGGGTACAATTATATTTAACTAATAGGCTCTGGATAACATGAGAAGTGGTAAGCAGCATGTTACCATGTTAAGCTGACAATCTTTCTTGCTGCCTTTAAATATATTTATATCCCAAATTAAATTAAATATTTTAGTGTGTGCTTTACATTACTGAGCAAAATTCTAGACTGGAAAAACTAGCTAGTGCGTAATTCAGTGGTTGATTTACTGGAATTTTAGGACTTCATTTTATTAGCTAGAATTAAAGCAAAATATTCCAAGACTGTATTTGCAACATTTTAAAAGGACAGTAACAACACAACAAAACAAAAATTCCTCAGATGCATTTATAGCTATGTGTTTCCCCGAAAACAAGACCTAGTGCAATTTTATTCCAAGCTTAGAAATATAAGGCCTCCCCTGAAAATAAGACCTAGCTGCAGTAAAGTATGAGAAATATACCGTACTAAGTACTGTGTCCCCAAAATAAGACCTAGCTGCAGTAATGTACTGGAAATATACCATACCAGTACCGTGTCCCAAAAATAAGCTCTAGCTGCAGTAAAG
>WMED01015848.1:0-13508 GCA_019650415.1 Pipa parva
CTCCTTGGGCAGTTCCTTAGACCTCATGATTCTCATGTGCTCTGACATGCACTGTGAGGTGTGAAGCCTTATATAGACTGGTGTGTGCCTTTCCTAATCAAGTCCAATCAGTTTAATTAAACACAGCTGGACTCCAATGAAGGAGTAGAACCATCTCAAGGGGGATCAGAAGGAAATGGACAGCATGTGAGTTAAATATGAGTGTCACAGCAAAGGGTCTGAATACTTATGACCATGTCATATTTCTTTTTTTCTTGCTTAATAAATTTGCAAAAATATCTACATTTTTGTTTTTTTTTCTTTCAAGATGGGGTGCCGAGTGTACATTAATGAGCAAAAAAAATTAACTTTTTTAATCTTACGAAATGGCTGCAATGAAACAGAGTGAAAAATTTAAAGGGGTCTTGAATACTTTCGGTACCCACTGTATTTTATAGATTTTCCAATATAAAGATGTAAAGGAGTCAGTCCAAAGTGACCCAGAGGGGAACTGGCATTGTGCTTACAAATTATTCAGACTGGCCTGCTGGGATACCAGGGAAATTCCCAGTTGGCCCTGCTCCCTGGCATGCCTACCTGACAGTTTAACTATTTGCTGGCTACAATTTCCTTGGATTGTTGACAATGGAGTACATCAACTTATTTATTTTGAATGTTGGATTTTAGTTACTAATATAAGCTGAACAGGTTAAATTTAAACAAGATGTTGTTTGTGTTGGAAGCCAAATGCTGGCTGTTAGCCACTGTTAGATATTTTTTGCTGACAAAATAATGTTTTTCTTTAAATGTTCAGTCCTATCTCTCAGACTTTTTTTTATTAACAACCCTCTCCCAGAGGTTCAGATGTTTCTGCTCAGGGATTTATTCTGTTATATGTAAGGAATGATTACATTCAATATACAGAAATATTTCAGCTTTTGTTAGTTAGCGGATTACCTCAGTGGTATCTTTCACCAAGACTGTTTTAAATAAGACCCTCAGTACGTCATGTATAAATTAGCTGTAATCAGTGCATTTTTGTGAAAAAAATATTTGCTGGTACACATTTCGATACTATCGACTATATATGAAATCGGCATGATTTTCCAGTTAATCAGTGCTCCTCGATGATTCGATAATTTCTGGAAGTAATTGTCATCGATTGTTTCCATGTCAGCTTTCACTGCATTCGGGAGAGAGAGTTGCTGGGAGGCTCTTGCCTTTATTAGTTGAGCCGCTGCTGCTTCTTGGAATGGGTCCGGCTTCTGGGCACTGGGCTATCTCCGTTACATTGCTGCGCTGAACACTGTGCCAGCCTGGTTATCCTGCTGCACTGAACAAAAAGCCTTCAGAGCAAAAGTCTTCAGATTTTCTGGTACTCCGTACCAAGCCATACTGGTGCAAAAAAAAAAAGCACTGGCTTCAATATACATGGAAAATTGTACTGGAATACACTTTTGGTCTTAAGAAAACAATCCCATGAATAAAGTCACATTTTATTGTAATCATTTGCTAATGGGTTCCCTTTTGTCATGATTCAAGAAAAAACACTTCAGCAAGCATTTCTGTTTCTTGCAGAACTACAAGATGTTCCTTTCTCTTTGGATCTAGTGGTATAAGTGCAGTTACTAAGGCTGTATATCTCATATAATGGACTACATATATGAGGTTTGCATAACACACATAAATGTGGAGATTGTACTGATTAGTTATAGATTTTGAAGACAACACAAGTTGTGAGCATAGTTTCATGTTGAGTAGAACAAACAACGTTCACATATCAAGTTTTTGCTTGAAAAAGCCAAGTAAGCATTTGCTGTCATGATTAGACTACTATTGGGCATTTTTGTGAAGTGTGTAACAAAGGTGTCAATTTGTGCTATTGGCATAGAAAGCAGAAAAGCAAAGACTTGTCCAGGTGTCTCAAAGCCAGGACTATCTCAACCTACATAACATTCCTATAATTTTTCTTGCTACAAGTCAGTGGTACTCCAATCAACAGATGTTCCAAAAATCATACTTTAATGTTTAATTGTTTCATGTTTCCAGAATTTTTTCTTTTTGTACATCACTGTTTTGAGTTTTGTGAACTTGTTTGCAATCTGCCTGCTGTTGAACATTGTGAAGTACTTGTAGGAGTATGATTGACCTGGATGCCTGGAACCATTAAATCTCCAAGCATCCCCGGATTATGTATATGAAAAATTCAGGACTTGCTTTATATTTTTTACGTCCCTGAGATGTTCATATGTCAATTTAGTGGTAATGCAGAGTACTTATAAACTAACATAAGCCAGTGCCTAGGTGTAGGTGATAGGGTGCCTCATAATCTCACAGTCATTATCTTTAAAGAGGAACCATCACTGTAACATAAAACAGCCCCATTTATAGGGGTAGAAGAATGGGTAGGTGCATAGGGGGGCTAAACAAAGGGGAAACTGTGCCACTACCAACCTTTGATATAGCACACCCATATGTCTGGGCCCACCTGCTCCTGTAATTACACATATGCAAGCTTGCCTGATCAAATGATCACCCAAAACCTGCCTGTCTGGGAAAGTGAGGATTGGGGTCAGCTGGGGTTTACTTCTTGAACAGTTTCCCTAAATCTAGCAAGTTGTACAGGATGTTAAACAAATGATTTCCACTAACAGAATTTATTATCGTTTTTTTATTGTTCTGTGATACTTAAAGGGCAGTTAAAGTCACCTGCTGGATGGCATGCCAAATGTTAGCCAGCCTGTGCTTAGCTATGCCAGCCTTTTCTGACAAGCATGCAGGCAGCTCTTTATTTCCTTAGTGAAACATCTCAATTCAGGGTTATTTAGTTGTGTTTGTTTTTTCAAACGGTTTCAGTGGTGACTTTTCACGATTTTGTTGTTTTAAATATATAATTTTGACTTGCCCATATTTACAATCATCAAAATCACTTTGATTTTGATTAAAAACTGTTCACCACTCCTGACACGACATAAACTGTTCTTCCTGTAGCACAGGTGTAAATAAAAATTAAATGTAACTCTAAAAAAATCTCCATTAAAGCAAACTGAAAAAAACCCAAAACATTTTCTCCTTTTATAAATATCTTGCTTAGCTTTTTGTAGGCGATGATATTCTAAGACAGTTTGCAATTAATCTTTGTTTTTATTTATTTATGATATTTACTTTTGGCTGCTGTAGGTCAGAAAATTTGATTTTTTTTCAATTTAAAATTATTTTTAATATTTATTTATTTGTTAGGGACCCTCTATTATCACTCACTGGATATTTATAAAGGTTCACACTGATTTTTATAGGAGCAAAAATAAATGTTTGATGTAAAACAAAATTCATCAATCGTGGTGCAATAGTAAAAAAAAAATGCTTCTCCAGCACTAATGGTCAAAAGACCTTTATGAGTCTGTACTTAAATCAGATCTCTGCACTGGACTGTGACCGGACATATATAAAGGCTTAGATAAAGGAGAACTAAAAAAATACTTTTAACATGTTGGGTACATTAGTAAATGGGAGTCTAAAAAGCTACTGTTTTATAGATGCCCTGTTGTACATGATCCCTCACAAGGGACTTATTTACTAAGGATATTTTGATCAATTTGATCCATTTCTCATGCATTTTTTGCTGTTTTTTTTTTTTTAGTTGCCGCATTTTCGATTTCCTCTAATTTATGTAAAGCCAAGTAAAATGTATCCATATTAGTAATAATCGATGCGTTAATTCTGCTACACTTTACCTTAGTGTCAATATCGATCAAGCAGTATAATGATATTCACTTTTCTCCTTTGTGTATTTGTTGATACTGTTAATTTATTTCATTTATTTTAATTTAATTCACATTTTAATAGATTACTGTTTCTTTATGTATTTATGTATTCAGCTTCTCTGTATATTGCAAAGATTATGTCAATTAGATGTTAACATTTCCACTGTACATTGCCATACTATTTTCCTTATGTCTTATACAAACACAAATATAGCTGTAAATGTAAACATTTTTTTCATCATATTTAAGGCATAAAAGCTCACTTTATGTTAGCTGCTCTTTAAGTCCTTTGGCCTGTATCCTACAAAAAAATGGATAAATATTCATAATGAATTTGCCATTCTGTTGCAGAATTGTAAATTTTGTCATGGGGGAACCCAAATAGAACAATACAGGAATTCAATGTACTATGCTTGCGCCCACGCTATAGAAACTTTTAGGGGGTTATTGACTAGAAACTTTTAGGGGGTTATTGACTAAAGTGAGAATTTGACAGTCAAATTCCCAAACAGCAGATTCCCATAGCAAATCTATGATAAATTTCCCATTGTGAAGTCACGACAAGTAGCAACTGCAACAATATTCTCATCATAAAGTTGTGACTGCAACAGTAGCAGTCTATTGCGACTGTCTTTAGCTGGTGAATTCACACCTTTATAATGCAACAATTTGGAACTTTGACCAATAACCCCTTAAATATGTTAGGTCAGGGGTGTCAAACTCATATACAATGAGCTGAAATTAAAAACTTGGAGAAAGTCAGCAGCCAAAAATGTCTACAATTGGAGAAGTTTTTCCTTCTCATCAGATATAACGATGAACCTTTTCAAACAGGTCAGTTCTTTACATTTGTGAACAGATATTCTGCTTCCCAGTTTTCCAGAAAGCTTCTGTTTTCCACCTTTTATTGTTCGGAGGGGCAGCCTGATGTGACTGATAGTGTAAGGTTGCTAATTAAAATCAACAGAGGAGTCCTGATTGACACCCCAATGCACCAGCAGAACATTTTGATATTTGTTCTGTTATGTTTGCATGCGCTGTCTACCGATGGGCCAACTCTAGTAGACATTTGGTATTTTTTGCGGGCCACATATATTTACACTTCAGATCAGATTTGGCCCCCAGGCCAGAGTTTGACACCCCTGTGTTAGGTAATGCATTCTAACATGTATTTAAGATCTAACAATGAATAACAGCAGCAATAATTCAGTGACATATAATTAAATAATAATAATTAATTTTTTTTCAGTTAAACTGCTATGGGTATACACAGAAACTATTAAGATGAAACAGGCTCTCTAAGTAACAAACTAGGAGATTTATTTTGTTAATATCATTCTCCTTTGCTTCTGATTTAAGTTAAGGAGGAGCAAAGCCTAAGGCAAGGAAAGGGAAACTTAAGCTCTTCCAAGGATTTTGAGTGGGTTGTTATATGTACTAAGTATTCTTGGATGACAATGGAATATCTAGATTAGGTATTCAACTTAACTAATTATGTCAGTGTGTAAATAAAGCACTGGAACATAGGAGATCTTCTCATAACTTGCTGAGTAATAAAATCAAACACTTGGAAGTAAGTACTTGAGTTGCTTTGGCTGTGGCTCCCCCTACTGCTAAGTCCTCTTATACAGAACAGGAGAGTGTACACTAATAGTGTCAGTAGGGGGCAGCACCATCTTTTAACACTTAACTACTAAACTGAGCTCAATTTCTTTCAGGAGTTAAGCCACAGGGATGATAAACAAATTTGCTCATCTGTTTTTTAGGATGAGGCTTTAGTGGGGTTCTGCACCTTGGAAATAATTTTAGATTGTTTTAGATTAGTTGTTTGTGAAACAATTTCTAATTGATTTTCATTTTTATGTATTTAAATTAAGTTTACTTTTTTGGACAAAACCTATGCTGTTTCCATTTAAATGGTCTTCGGAGTGCTTAGTCCAGGTCCTTCAAAGAAATTTAAGTAATGAAAAAGAATTCTAAATGAAAAATAAACCTTCAGTTCAATTGATTATCTAGTTGCTGGGGTTAGTGAAATTGTGAAGAAAAGTAGAAAGTGAAATAATTTAAAAACGAACTGAAATTTTTCATATTTTCTCAGAATACCACCGTCTGAAAAAAACATGTTTCAAGCTGTTTCACCAAACTCCTTCAAGTGAAAATAAATGCTAACCAACCATTCTATCTAGGAAAGGAAACCTTTTTTTTTAGGTCATCATTAAATATGATGTGCAACCCATATATTTTTTCAGGCAAATGTAGACTAACACAATTCAAATTCCCTTTAAAACAGAAATATTACTGATAAATCATTTGCACTGGACTGTGATTAAAATCTATGCAGCCATACTTTAGGCATTTCTAATAAATGCCTCACTTTAAAGGGAAAGCCTAGTCATTTTATCATAGATGGAATATTTTAAGTTTGATTGATTTCACTTGAAGGCTATGAATTGCGTGGGTGAGGATGTGGGTGTTAATATTCTTTATTCTGAAATGACTTCATACATATTTCAACCCTGTGCCCTACTGAGCTAGAAAATGTTCAATTTGTTTAACACAATTGAAATAAATGTTCTGTTTTTCTTGTTTCACCCACTAGAATGGACCAAATGCTTCAGCATAATAGCTTAGTGTTTGGATGCAGTTGTCATGGTATAATTACCTGACATGCTGGGGCTACTTTATAAAACCTTTTGTAATGGAAGTTTCTCATGTAAACTTTCTGCTTGACAGACCTAGATTTTCTTCATTGAATCCAAAAAAAAAAAAAAAAAAATGTTGGCAGGTGAGTGTTATCTGACATGGTTCCCTCCTGGTAAAAAGGATTTGTTGAAAAGCTTTTAAATTGTGACACGCATCATTTTAGACTGCATTAAGCAGGCATAGGCGATACCTATATTTTATACATTAAGGGCTTGCAGAAAGGAAAAGTTTTATTTTTAAGATATACAAAACAAGTAAATCACTTAAGACCTTGGGTTAATCAAGATGTAAGGCTTGATTATTTTTTTATTTTTTATTCCATGACATAGAGATTATTTTAAGACTTTTTTTAGAAAACATACCATGTCAGTTCTTATCAAAATTCACTCAACAAAGACAGATTTTCTTGATGGCCTTGTCTCTTACCAGCAAGGTGCTTTAGGTGTAGGATGTCAGAATTTGGCAAGAGGCAAGTTATGACTATTGAGTAGATGGTACAGGGTATGGGAGAGATGAACTTCCCCCAGGCGGGAATTCAGCGTAGCGGGCTGTGTAGGTCCTCCTGAAAGAAACTAAGATTGGTGTTGAGATGAAAGCCTTATCAGCTTGTGACTGAATAAACTATCTATTCTGTATTAGTATTTCATTTTTAAATAAACTTCACAAGCACTGTGTAAAATGAAGAATCCCCGACACCCATTATACGGCTGATATATGCACTGGGTGACAGGAGATGTAAAATCCCTGAGAAAATAGTAGTTAGGTGATCTTAACAAAAAAAAAATATCCCCCTATTCAATTAAACCTACTAAAGAAACACATAAATAGACACAGCAAGAGATTTTTCATATCTGTACCTGGGCTATAATTTTTGGAGACGTTCATTAAACACAATGTAACCATTAAACATGGAGAGAGGACTGCACTCTATGCATACATATTATATGTGCCGAGGTTTAGTAAAGGTACATATGTGTATAGAATATTTAGATTTATTTAGAAGACTGTAGACTACTGAGATTATGTATAAGAGGAAGAATGAGCCCAATGCTGGCTGAGTGGCTAGAATCACTCTCCTGCATTTTCTGGTATCTTCATTTTAGTTGCCCTTAGAACATCATATGCATTGAGTTTGTATTATTTTTCCTCTCACTGATTGGGTTTTCTGCCACAAACTCAGTACATACCAGTAGACAAAATGACTTCTCACTGAAATTGCCCATGTAATATGGAGTTGTATACCTTAGTAGGCGAATTAGAATGTATGTTCCACTGGGGAAGGCACAGATGTAAATGGCAGTATCCCAATAAAGCAATATGTAAAATGTAGATACTATTTAAGTATAATAAATATAGATAATAAAGAAATATTTGATTTTTTTTTTTTACGTTTTAATTGGTAAATATGTAAGATGCCAGCTGTGCTGGTTTGAGTCGTTCATTTCCACCACCCAGAAGATGTTCAGCTAAATGGTGGACCAGAAGATAAAATCTTCTCATGGTTGAAAGTGTTGAAAAATGAGCAGACATGAATTCTGCAAATCGACAGACAGTCTACAGTTAACATTTTGGCAATGAAAGACCCATAAAAGAATGAATAACTCTGGCAGCGAACAACTTTACAAAGTTGCAATGGGCTAAGGAATCAAAACAGTGAACAGTGTACGATTGGAAAAATATTGTCTGGCTGAATCCCTTACCCTGCTATTTCATACTGATGTAAGGACAGGGATATGGAGAAAATCACATAAGTCTGTGCATCCATCATGCCGTATGTCAACACTGTAGACTGGCGGTGGTGGTGTGATAGTGGGTGGTGCACTTACATCATAACTCATATTGAGCCCCTTGATAGAAATGGACCAGTGTTTGAATGCTACAAGACATTTGAACAACACCATCATATGCATATCTATATCATCAAAATTAAGACATTTACAGTGTAAAAACAAAATCAAATTGTATTGCAATCTTGTGGTCACAATATTACAAACTAATCAATGAGTACAGCATGCCTATGTGTAATACAGCATATGCATTCATTTTAAATGTCTTAAATTAGAAATATATTTGGCAATAGTAAACTAAATAGTGTGATCTGTTCCCTTCACTACCATGAACTGGAGGTGTGGTTTACTACTCAAATGTTCAAAAACAAGACTTCCAAAAAGTAATTCACTTTTTACTTTCAATTAATCTGTTACAATTAAAAAACTGGTTACCCCATTCAGTAAAATGTTTTATGGGTGACTAGAAATTAAGAACTGCTTGTGTTGAATATTAATTAATGGTTAGCTATAGTAAACAAGATGGTAATGCTAATTACCAAAAGCATAACCGCAGGTACCAATGGGTTGATATTTATTATTTTCAGTAATGTGTGCAGCGGCTGTTAATATTTTACATATTACTACAATGTAATGTTATTTTTTCTCAGCACTATAGCTCTTCTTTATGCGACAGTTCATCTTATTGTATTATTGTTAAGTCAAGGTAATGTTTCTGTTGGGGAAATATACAGAAAACTTTACAGCGAATGTTCATATTATTCTAAATTTGTTTGCCTTTTCAGTCATCAGTAATGTCCGTCTGCTTTGCACGATTTCATCCAAACCTCCTAATTGGTGGAACATACTCAGGACAGATAGTTCTGTGGGATAATCGAAGTCATCGGAGAACTCCAGTACAGAGGACACCGCTCTCTGCTGCAGCTCACACGGTAAGGGGCAATTGAGTCAATTTATTGCACATTAGTCAGTTGTATGTTACCATATGTCTTACTAAGCCAATCCCATGCTTAAATGTATAAAGACTTCCAATTACTTGTAGGTAACCAAGTATAACATAGACAGTCCTATTGGCTCAATCTTCCTAGCTGGCGAAGTCATCTTTATATGCAGCCGTTCATTTTTTGCATTCAGTGTGAAATGGAAATAAAAAGTATTCAGTGTCATGCTTTTCTATTTTTGTCTAAAATCAGTATGCTTTACATACAGTTGTTTACAGGTTCAGTCTCCTTTGGTATATCAAATTATTAATATATACATAATTATATTATTGTTTATAATATAGTAAGTTACCTACAATCCTTATTGGAACTGTTACAAAGCGCTAATGTAAATTAATTCATCTGCCTAGTCTATCAAACTCTATTAGGTATATCTCTTCCTTTATAAAGACACAGTATAAACACAAAATTGGAAGAATTTATTAAATAAATACAGGTACAGATAGTACTCATACTCATACTCATGCACTTTGTACTAAGGAGTCACTATTAGAGGCCTTGTATATTACTCCAAAGAGTACAATAATACACACACTATTAACATGATACATTACAGTAAGTGGCAGCCAGCATAGTCCCAAATCCTCATGTTATCCAGGGGATATTCCTTCTAAATGGGCCAAATTTACAAAAGTCTTAAACAATTTTTTTTTTTTTACTTTTTTGTGGCAAAAATGGCTGTTTTTTGCTTGTGAAAAGGTTGAAAATTATGTTTTTGACTTATTCACCTCTATTTTTCGCCTGTTTGCACAGTGAAAAATGAGCAAAAAAAGGGGGCAAAAATGTGAAAACATAACTTTTGACCTTTTTGCCCCTTTTCACCCATTTTTAGGCCAAAATTGGGGGAAAAAAATGTCAAAAACAATGTTTGACCTTTTTGCACATTTTCATTGCGAAAACAGGCAAAGAAAGTAAAAAAGAATTGTTTTCAACTTTTGTCAATTTCACCCAAAGAATCTCTCCTCCTGCAATCCTCATCCTCTTCACCGTAGTTGGAGAGTTGAAAACATCTTATCTCCCACAGAGGAAAGACTTGTAGGAAAAAAAAGTTAATCTCTCCTTAATTTAAATATCTAAAGGACCTGGGTCTTCTTCTTGTCTTCACTGAATTAACTGTAGCTTCAACAGTTTCAGCAGCCTCAAGGAATCCAGCAGGAATTTTTATTCTGGTTTTCAGTAAACCGTGGTTCTTTTTAGGTTTGCCAATTGGTTCATCATTCAGGAACCACCAAAGTTCAAAGTCAGTACAAACAAACATAGATGTACAGTTAGTGGTACATTTGCAGAAAGTATGTACGAAACTTATACATACATGCCAGAAATGGATGCATCAGATTTTCTTTTCTAAAGATTTGAAAAAATATAAAATGTTAAAATATGCCTATTTTACTTGTCGTGTGTATTGTATTGCAAAACCACTGCCTTTTGACTCTTCTCTCTTGAATATATCCGTGCAAATTCATTTTGTGGCATTTTTATTCTTATTTCTACCTAAGTGACCTTCAGATCTGTTACACTCTAAACGCACGTATGTACCTATAGATATTTTTATTTATAAAGACCATTACAATTCAACAGTGCAATTATAGTACAGACATGGGAGAAGAGTTTAATCATAGTGAAGTAAATTGCAATCATATAATCATGAAGATACAGCAAGTGCCAGGGAGTGAAAAAACAGGGATGGAGAACCCTGGCCATAGAGCTTACAATCTAACAAAGTGGATTAACTGCACAAAAGTGTGAATGCTGACACCATAAAATAAAATGTTTCCAGTTTCTAAAATCACATGTCTGCATTAGTTTTCATGTTTATTCACATTTCAATGAAATAAAGTTTACAGAATTGGTCTATAAATTCCCCCATCACACCTGGATGATAGAAGATGCTAAGATACATCATACGCCATTTTTACCAAGGGGCCAAATACACAGAAAACTATTGTGCCCAAGCAATTCTCATGTTTTTTTTATCACATTATTCTCATGTTATCTACTTATTCCAATTTTTTGTTTCATCTCTGCCACCTTTTTTTGCCATGTTTCTATATTTTTTACCTAATGATATTTGTAAAATAAAAATCAGTTCAGTTTCGCTGAAAAACTGTACTTCAGGATTTCATTAAAGTGTGATTGATAATGATTACATTTTTCAAAAAGGGGAAAAGGTAACATCCAACATGACAGTGTTAGAGTTTTCAGTCTACGGCCAGATGGAGGGCTGCAAGAAGGAAGTGTAGCTCAACATCCATAATCACAAACAAAAGCCATGAGGAAGGAGAAATCCACCACATTTCCTTAAAGAAAGCCACATTATCCTGGCAATAATAAGAAACAGCGGAAATGGAATTACTTCTGAATATAATGTTCAGTCATAAATAAATACAAATGTCTGCAGCATGTACTTTTGGGTGGAACAAGGTTGGCATGGTTATTTTTTTCATGATCCCTTTGGATTCTTCCTCCCAGGCTGGAGGGAAAAGCCACACACTGTTCATGATGTTTTAAGAAATAACAAAGGAACGTTCGTTCTCCTTAATCTAAAAACAGGGTGTCCTGTGTCTGCAAAGGCGGTTGGTTATATGTAAATTCTCTGAGCTCTTAAACACAACCATAAACCCATATCATCATACCTATATTTTTTGGTTACGATGTGCCCATTATTCTATTTAGATTTTCAGCATTGTTTCAAAAGGGTTTTATTCAGTTTAAACCTCTCTTTGATTTTCTGCTTCAGAATTTCAGGATGGGTTGCACAAGTTTTAAACTGGCAAAACAAAGACAATAAGCACAATACTTTTGGGCTCATGGGAACAAGTTAATTTTAGCCTGCTTAGTTTCTCAGATCTGATAGGTAAACACCTCTGGTGTGGTGTGTGGTATTGCAGCAGAATGTGCTATGTAGCTCTCTTTGTGTACCACATAGACAATAGTTTGACATAATGTAATACACTCTATGTACTTTTACCTTTGCTTATGATTTTTTCAAAGATTTGTGTTCCACAAATAGCACTGTTGAGCTTCTATTTTAAAGTGTTCAGAGCAGCCTAGGCCATTGCACTTTACTCTTCTTTTGAGACTCACACAAACAGTGTACCTTGTGGATCTTCCAGCGAAGCTTAAATTCAAAAGAAAAGCACTCCTGGGCCACCAATGATGACCTGCTTGGAGGGTGGGCAAATAGACTCTCCAAGTGTAATCCCAAATGGGTTGTGTATTAATGACTCAGTGGGTGGTACTGAAAACATAAGTGCACATATTTACTTGTAAAGGATGTAACTCCCCTAGACAGCTTCTAGGTTTCATATAACACATTGTTAAATCTGAAGTACATCCATGACTATTCTCTGTCTTTGGCTATAGTGATCTGTGAGATATTTCCCTGTAAAGCTGTCTGATGCCATTCAGCAAACCTCTGTGTATTATCATTAGTTGCATTCACCAATGAATATCAGAGCAAGCAAAAAATGCAAATATTTAACATATACCAAAATTAAACATATGGAGGGGTAATTCACCATAGTGCGAAGTGGGATCCGGATCCTTCACTTCACTTCGCACTGACTGTTATGCGCTCACTGATGTCCTGAACGCGGACATCACCGAACGCTTTAAAGGGATTCCAGTCTCAGCAAGAGCACTTGAGTCACTTCCCTGAGACTGGAATCCCTTTAAATCGTTCGCAGATGTCCACGTGCAGGACATCAGTGAGCGCATAACAGTCAGTGCGAAGTGAAGGATCCGGATCTCACTTCGCACTATGGTGAATTCCCCCCATGAGCGGATATTTCTAAAAGTTCAAATTAGCAGAAAAGTGGTAAAGTATGGATTTTCTCCATTTCACCTATTTAATTATTTTTTTAAATAGTGAATTTGAAACACCACCTGTTGGTTGTTGACTTTTTGCTTTTCTGCTTTTTACCACCTTTTTTCTTGAATTCAATTTAGTGGAAAATCATTATTTTCTATGGAACAGCGACAAGGTGGAAATCAAAAAAACATGTTGAAATTTCATCCAAAAGCTATCAGTATATCATCAAAGTGTGATGATAATAAATTACCAAAAATTTCCTTTTTAAATGTTTATAAAAAGGAAAACAATAAAATGAAGGGAAAATGAACTTGTACATGTTTGTGTTTCTCAGCTTTGTTTTTACTGATTCTGAAAGTATTAATTCTGTTCTTCTTTCATAGCTTTACCATTATTTCCCTGACAGTAGTCACACCACTAGTGAATTACCAGCGTCTCCAGCAAAATAACTCTTTCCCTGCCA
>WMED01015850.1:0-13508 GCA_019650415.1 Pipa parva
GAAATAGTAGACGGTTGCTTAAAGCATGTGATATTGTGAACATAACTGGCCGGATTTCCTAGATATCTGTAGCAGAGGCATAAGTTCATGATTTTGCCAGAAGCATTTTCTCATTCGCAGATTAAAGTGTTGTACACATCCATGTGAAATCCCCAAAGTATTGTCCCCTTACTAATATGATCCATATATGTGATGTTTTGCTGATAAAACAGAAATGTTTAGCACAGACATCTGATCTCTTGGTATATCTTTTTCTTAAAATGACAAGTCTGCACTGCAGGTTTGCATGGTAAGAAAGTTTCTTCTAACCATTCTGATATGCATAATGTCTTCAAGGTGACATTATCCATGCTTGTATAAACCAGTGGGGATAGAATGTGCCCATTGCGTCATATTGCAGCAGGGCTACTTATATATATATACTGTATATACAGTATATGTCAGTTGGGTTGTTTTGGGGAGGATAATTAGGGTGGTATTTGGGTAAACTGGGGAAAGGTTTTGACTAAGTGGGCAAGGTAAAGCCAAGGTAAGGGGCAGAGCTGCTATCAGGGGGACCCAGGCCTGGAGAACTTGTGGCTTTCCCCAGTTTCCAGTTCCTTCTGATTAAATTCCATACATAAAAAAAGAAATGCAATTTTACTGAGATTTTCATTGGCAAGTCTGGGACCAATATAATCTTCATTCCTGTATTTTGAGCATTCCAACCCATGTGAGGATTTATGCTTTATGCAGTCCTGCAGTATCTAGTCAGACTGTTGTAGTACTAACCAACTGGGCAGATTTTTGTTTTTCTTTTGTTGGCCTTTTGGTTAAATTGCGTGTCTAGGTATTTCTTGTGTAGATTTGTAGTTGTACACTATACTACTCTTTCTTATAGGGATCTTTGTGTTCTCACACTGTTTATATTGGTCCATCTGGGAATAAAAACAATCACATGTCACTTATATAACTTTATTTATAAGACTTTTGTGTCTCATAAACAATATGTTTATCTTGCTTGTTTTCACATATGCTTGCCCTTTCAATGACTTCTCCTTAATGTGAACTGTGGGAAATTACAATGGAAACAGATACAGTCATTGCTTGCCCATTTATCCCTCTGTAGCCGGCGATCACATCGGACTATCCTATGCACTTGTGTCCCATCAAGGTGACATTATCAATACTTGTATAAACCAATGGGAATAGAGTCTCATCAGGTAGATTTGAAGTCTCTATGATGAGACACAATGCTGATTGTTTTGAGCTCCACTGCATGGGATGGATTCATGGGGTTAACTTCTGTTCATTACCAAAACAACAGTTCTGTCTTTCTTTATGACTAATATACACACCATCCATTTAGCGAAGTAAACCTGTTAGTGCAGTGCTTGGGATATGATATCTGTATAAAGGCAGAAAATAGTACTTTTAAAGGAGAACTATAGTAAAAGTTTTCCTTTAAATAGGAATTTGATAACAGCATATCTTTAATGACAAAAAAGTATAGTTTAATAATATCCCATCAACAATCAGACCTGCTAGTGAATGGAACACTTTTGTAGGTAACCTAAATCACATGCTGTCCGTTCACATAGCCACACCATAGCACACCATAGCACACCACACTGTACTCATCTGTTACTGCCAACAGTGATTTCTGTTTTTTCTTTTTTTTTTTTGAATTTCAAAGAGCGTCATTCTGTGTCTCTTCTTATCGATAGTGATGATGTTCAAGGTTTCATGGTTTCCTCTGTATACAATTAGCAACATCTTGCATACAGCTGCTGTCTCTAGTGTGAGTACAAGATAATCCAGTGATATAAGATCTGAAAGTAGAAAGCTGGCTGTGACATATTCTAGACTTTCGTACAAACTGCTTCTTTACAGGAAAGACGCAGCTTGTTTGGTATATAATATCATGACAGTAACAAAGCACATTCCTCTTGAATTACAAAAAATATTACAAAAATATGTTCTGTTGTTTTGGTTGGGAGGGGGAAGGAGTAGAGTTTGGCTTTGTCGAATGTTGCAACTAGTAAAGACTTACAGTGTAACATATGCACTCTGTTAATGTAGTCCAACCCTGTTGTAGTATGAGTGGCTTTAATATTTTGTGACCAGTTAAACGGACAAATCTAAATTGAATTTGTATTATCTGAAATACTATAGAAAGCAATAGGGACTGGGTCTGTTTAACAAACACCGTCCTATACCATGGCTGCGGTTAATGAGTATGAAAACAGATTGAAAACAATAAAATTCATCAGTTCAACTTTATCAACTTTAAAGATAACGTTCACATTCTTATAAGTGCTGCATTTAAAGATTTGCCATGCCAATCCGAACAAAAATTTTACTTTTGGTGTTACTGGTCCTTTAAAGGGGAACTATATTTGTAAACCATGCTTACCTGATCAATCTAGCAGCAATGCACAAAGTGTACTGCAGCTAGATCAGCTTTCATCTCACGATCCACAGCCCAGTTCGCTGAAACTCAGGAGGGGGTGGGTCCATGTGAGGCACCAATGTCACTCACATAGACCTGGAAGTGAGCAAAGCAGTGATGTATTCTTCTGACAATCCTGGGCTGAACCAAAATCAGATGAATACTGAACTTGCTGAAAATCATTCTGTGTATGCGCTTTATGAAAATTTCAGCAAACAATCCACAGCGAACTGTGCTATGGATCGTGAGATGAAAGCTGATGTAGAAGCAGTACACTTTGTATACTTCTGCTAGATCAATCAGGTAAGTATGGCGTACGATTATAGTTCTCCTTTAAAGCCTGTTTCTGGTCTTGCCAACGCAGTTTATTTTTTTTCACACACTGCTTTCCTGCATTTACACCATAAAGTTTTGAGAGAGAGGCAGGTAACAACTGCAAGTAGGAAGTAGTATTAAAAGTCTATTAAAAATGAGATGAAAGAGTAAAGAAGAGGAAATTATAAAGAGGTGAAAGATGGATTAATAAGTGTGTGAGGGAGTAATTAAAAAGGGAGTGAGATATTAAAATGGAGTCGAGAATTTAAAAGGGAGGTGAACTATTTCAAAGGCTGGGAGAAAGGAGGTGACAGATTTAGGGGAGGGGGAGGAATGCAGTATTTGGGTTTAAAAAAAAAAACAACTATCCTGTGGTGATGGAAAATTTAGTAATTAGTACAAAACTGAAAAAGTTTTTACCATGCAGTAATGTGAAAATTGTTCTATTGCTGTTTTTTTTTTTTAGTTTTGTTGCTTGGATTATAGAAATAATTGCTTTTAGCATTTAGTAAAGTAGCAAGGTGGGGGTTTCAGATCAAGTAAATTGTAATTGTCATTTGTGGTTTAGATGAGAAATATAGAATTTGTACCAAGTGTTCTGGCAGCTCGAAGCTGGAGCGTACATTGTGTGTGTCAGGGAGCAGTTGTGAGTAAAGAATCTTACTCAATGCATATTATAAAATAATAATCCTCAAGTGCTGCAGCTACATGCAACGACCAGAAGGGGCAAAATGGCTAAATACACAACCAGCACAGGCACAGCTGAGGCTTGGAAGAAATCCAACCACATATTGGCTCCCCTTTGCATCTTGTTGGGCTCTACCACATCTCCCAGCATCCTTCTGCGTGCTTCAGTGCTAGAGTGGACACTATGCAAGGGCTTAAATGGGAGTAAATGTTGTGCTACTGCTCAGTGGGTAAGTATATAGTCAGATCGTTGCATAATAGTATTAAGTGTTTTCAAGGTAAATTGTAACCAGTTTGTTGTTAATGGATTTGAAGGTATGTGCTGTAATTTATGTGACAAAGAGATTAAAGTGCACCTGTCAGCTCAAAACTAATACTAATTTAGGCTGTACTGATTAAATAAATGCTTTTGTAAATATATATGTATTTTAAAAATGTACCTTTACACAGCATTTCTCTCTGTCATCTTCCCTGTCAGCCTGACTTTTCTTTCCAGTGTTGGGTGGGCGGGGCTAAATGATTGACATTATAGCTCCTCCAATCAGATCCATTAAATCTCCAATCAGATCCCTGTTAGATTGTGGAGCTATAATGTCGATCATCATTTAGCCTCGCCCACCCGACACTCTGGAAACAAAAGGCAGGGTGACAGGGAAGATGACAGAGAGAAATGCTGTTTAAAGGTACATTTTTTAAAAATACATATATATTTACAAAATGTTTATTTCATTAGTAGAACCTAAATTAGTATTAGTGTTTTGAGGTGACAGTTACACTTTAAAGTGTAAGTAAAGTTATTGACCAGACTATACATATATATTATATTTATAATGTAGAAACATAAACATTGAAAAGTAAAAACGATTTTGTGTTTTTGAGTTATCACCTCATAATCCAGCAGCCTTTCTCCTTAGCATTTCTTATGTACTTGCTTTTCCTGTATAGTGCCCAGAAATCACCTCCCCCTAAAGAGGTCACACAATGACTCATTCTGCTAGTGCATGTTTAGTAGTCTGATACTTTCCTTTCACTGCACACAAGCCCTGCAGCATTGAATTCCGATCAGTGTCAGTTTTTAAGACAGAGGGGGGTGGGGGCGTGGCCTCATACTCTACAGGAAGGAGGAATATTTTACAGAGGGATAACAAGTGCTGCAGAGTGAAAAAGTGAGTGAGGATTTCATTAATCGTTTTTCCACTTTGCAATTCTTTAATGGGGCAACCTTTATAAATAGGGTTTACTTACACTTTAATGCTTCAAGAGGAGCACCAATTGCCTGGTCTAGTTATCCATAGCAACCAGTCTGCACTTTGCACTCACTGTTTTCCTGCAGTTAGAATAATCAAAGCAAATATTTGATTACTATAGGTTACTAATAGTATATCTTAGTAATCGTGTTCCTGTGTATGTCCACAAAACCTTAGCTGTTGCCCCATAACCATGAAGCCATTGGATCTGGCTAGATCATTTAACACATATTATTATGCCCTTCAGATTTATGTCACCAGCTGGTAGCCCAGTTTACACTACGATAACTATACATCTTGATCGTTCTTGACATTGTTGTTTTAACAAACAGTCTATTCTGACGAATGTTAAAGCACTTACTAAAGGGATAATAATGTAATTGTTGAGTAAATAGAATAGCAGAATAATAATTAAAAAATGAACAGAACAAAGGCAAAGACTGGTGTGGAAACTGTTGCATTTCTTTCCAACTCTTCTAAGCTTATTTACTTTGGCACCATAAACAGCCCGTTGTCATGGCCAAATTTTCTATAGGCACAAGAGGCATTTGCCTATAGGTGTCTTAGTCAGAAGGTCGTCCTTACTAGTCAGGGATATAGGATGGAGGAATCAAGGAAATTAATTCTATGTATTTTTTATAGACAAATGTTGATTCTAACATTTGTTATTTCACTTTGCATGCAATCATAAGTCACATAGCACTTCAGTTCACTATGTAATTTAGTCTGTTTTTATTTTTTTACAAAGGGGTGTGGTTAACTAGTGGGTGTGGCCTAAGGCACAATACATTCTTTGCCTATAAGCTCCTAAGATGTAAATCTGACACTGCCTATGGTAACCTCCCTTTTACTACTTTGATGTGGATCTGGGTGATTATCTGAGTTTATAGTGAATTGGCCACTCCCAGCCCATTTAGGTCTTCTAGATTTTACTGTACTTGTTTGCATATTTTTTTGTTTTTCAGAAAAATCCACATAACGGAGAAAAAATTACTATTTTTCTTAATTGTGTTTATGTTCTACAGAAGCAAGATTTTATTGCTTGAGATACTATACTGACCTGTAAGCTTTCAGCATTTTTCCTGCCTTTCTTATTGAAATGTCATTTTAATAAAAAAAATTTTTATACTTCCCATAATCATTTGTCACATTGAACTTTCCAAATATGATGTTAGAAACTTCTCATTGAATTTTGTTTGTAAAAGTTGTGTTCAGTTTGATGAATTTCTTTTAGAAATTGCCCCAACATTCCTAAATTCCAACTACTAGCTTAGACTGAGATGTGCTGAGTGGTCTTCTGGGACAGCGGTCCCCAATCTTTTCTGCATTGTGGACCAGTTCCCCTCCCAGCAAAGGTTTGATGGACTGGGAAGGTTGGAGAGTGGGCTAGCATGTTTTAGCAGCATAATGGTGGTGCTAAGGGGCCTGCGGTTGGGTACCCCTGCTCTAGGATGCTATTAGTAACTTCTCAGGAATATCAGTGATTAGTATCTCTCTCTCTTTGGTTTGTACTGCATTGAATATGTTTGTCCCAGTCTAATAAAGAATTCAGCCAGTCACGGATTTATTTGCGTCATTGTGTATCAGATCTCCTTTCGCTAACTGCTGATTGATTGTTAAAGACTGCTGAAGCAGTTTATCATACCTTGCATAATAATTTCCGCCAGGCCATCTTGCAATATTTCAACATTCCTCAATATTTTTAAAGCCTTGTTTATGTTTTCCTAGTGTATTAGTAATTACTAATAAAGAAGATTCATAAAAGCTCAGAATCCCATAACTAGTATGAAATCACTGAAGGTTATAATGGGATTTACTGAAATTATTATTATTATTTTAATAAAGATAATTGATTGCAATCTTTTTCCTTTGCTACTCATCCCCTCAAACCCAGAAGTGGCAGAGGTCTTTGGGACCTATTCAAAAAGATACAAATTTATTCATTCACTGAACAGTGGATTCTCTTGTAGAAAAAGCAAACCACACACAACACTATTTGACTCACAGTCAGTCGAGCAGTAGCAGGCACTTAGTGAAGACAATTCACCCAAGCAAAGTAAAGTAATTTGCCCATCATTCCTATGGATCTGTTTAAAGCAGTGGTTCTCAACCTTTTTGAGAACCGCGACCCCAGGCGCTGACGTCACGGTGTGACATTTTGCCTGAACGTCATCATGTACGCATGTCATGTGGTGACGTTCGGGCGAAACGTCATCACGTACGCGCGTCACGTGGTGACATTTTGTCACCCCGCAGGAATCCTTATAAGAAGGGTCCTGCGGGCACTTCCGGGCTCAGCAGCAGTTCTCGAGCCCCGTGGGATGGTCATGCGACCCCCGCTGGGGTTGAGAACCACTGGTTTAAAGGAACAGTATGGCCAAAAATAAAAAACAAATTTAATTATGTTGATTACTAACTATTATTAAATGCATTTTATTATCAATTAAAAAAATAAATAAATAAAATTCTTACCTATAAAGAAGTGCTGTACTGCACTTCCGTGTTGCAGACTACATCTTCATTTTCTGCCATCGACTCTATAGCGTCCCTAGTCTCCAGATCCCCTTTGAGATGTGCAGTCTTCTCCATCCACGCTGATAGTGAAGCCCCACACTGGCATTTCCTGTGTCACATGGGAGAGTGTGCACATCATCTACGTGTCCTCCCTTGACGTGCACGCTCTCCCATGTGACATAGGAAATGTTGGTGTGAGGCTGGAGAGGGCTGCGCTTCTTAGAGGGGATCTGGAGACTCAAGACGCCGTAGAGTCGCTGGCAGAGAATGAAGATGGAATCTACAACACAGAAGTACTGTACAGCACTTCTTTACAGGTAAGAACTTTATTTATTTTTTAAATCAACAGTAAAATGCTTTTAATAAAATTTAGTAATTATCATAATTAAATGTGTTTATTTTTTATTTTTGGCCATACTGTTACTTTAATCATCAAAGTGCAAACAATCATGTAAATGTATGAATTTGTGTCTATTCACCACTTCCACAACTTTGCGTATTTAGCAAACAATGATGTGCGGAATTCGCATCCATTTTATGACAGTTACAAACTTGCTCACCTTTTTGCATTACTTTGTGTATACATGCGACTTTGGACTGTCTACAAAAAGTTGGGTTGTGTCAAAAGCAGAAAATTCAGCAAGGGGCATGGCTCCAAATTTAACAAACATAGCAACATATGAACTTGCTACACCAGGGATTTCACACTTTCATGAATAAGCCTTTTTAATGTGCAGATCAGATCATTACATAACAAGATATCATTTACAAATGCATCCTGCAGGGCAATGAAAATACAGCTACATAGCTCTAATTCAACACTTATCCGCACCTGGTTAAAGGGATGATATGGTAATACAGCTACATAGCTCTAATTCAGTACTGAGCCGCACCTGGTTAAAGGGATGATATAGTTGGCTTACTTCTTAGGAATTTTCTTTCAAAGTAGTGAAATTAAACGGTTATTTAGATCTATTAGGTCAGGGGTCGGCAACCTTTTGGGCTGAGGGAGCCATATATGTGCGGCTCCCTCAGCCTCTTTGAATCCGGAGCTGCTGACGTCACATGTGGCTCCAGATTGGCTAGCAATCCGGACTCGCGGTGAGGTCAGCGGTTCCTGATTGGCTAGTAACCGGGAAGCCGGTGATGTCTGTCTACAGCGCTTGTCGGCACACTGTAACGAGCGGTGCTTGCAATGGTCAATATAAAATACAAAGTTATATAGTATTTGTGGGCTCAGTTTTTACTTGTAAAAGCATCTAAGTTAAATCTGTTTATTCTGTCCTTGTCATCGCTGGTGTTCATCTGCACCTCTACCTGATTCCTGTTATTGTACCAGTGTCCTGTACCTGTACCAGAGTCCTGTATCCAGTGTCCTGTACCTGTACCAGAGTCCTGTATCCAGTGTCCTGTACCTGTACCAGAGTCCTGTATCCAGTGTCCTGTACCTGTACCAGAGTCCTGTATCCAGTGTCCTGTACCTGTACCAGAGTCCTGTATCCAGTGTCCTGTACCTGTACCAGAGTCCTGTATCCAGTGTCCTGTACCTGTACCAGAGTCCTGTTATTGTACCAGTATCCAGTGTCCTGTACCTGTACCAGAGTCCTGTATCCTGTGTCCTGTGCTTTACCTGGTCTCCTCGAACCACCATTGAACTGCTGCCTTAGAGGCCTCTCGGCAGCAAAGCCCAGTACCCCTTTGTGGGGGTTAAAGGTGAAGACCAGAGAGTATCTTAGATTCCGCGCCCTAAGGACAGCTAGCGCCAAGTTCATTGTGGCTTTTACCAGCAACCTCCTTCTCCTCAACCTTACGGTACTGAACCGTTACTCTGTGCATGCCACATGGTATATGAAATATGTGTTTCCTGCTTCCTGTTTTCACATATATAATGGAAGCCCCATGAATTCATATGGTATATCTATGAAAAGTTATATTTTTCCAGTTTGCAGATTCCATTTATGAATTCAGTGAATTTGTTCAGATATATTTGTTTTTTTTATCTCTCTCTATTGAATGTGTGCTGTCAGTATGTATGCCATATTTGTTGCATTGTTATGCATTAGCGCTGTATTAAAGGGTAACTATAGTGGTAAATGTTACTTACCTGATCAATCTAGCAGCAGTACACCAGATCAATCTGCGCAGTTGATTAGTATTTCCGAAACTCGGGATGGGGCAGGTCTATGCAAGAGATCAACATCACTTACATAGACCCAGGAGTGAGCAGAGCCACGATGTATTCATCTGACGATCCTACTGCTGCTAGATCAATTAGGTAAGTATCTTTTACCACTATAGTTCCCCTTTAATTAACTTTTTACAGCCATCAGTGGAAGTGATGTTTCACCATTCCAGATATATGCAGTGAGTTTGCTGTTTGCATAGTGCAACAAATGGGATTTTTATTAAAATCAGGAGTCCTTAATATCCACTATAAGACCCATCAGGAGTTACTTTAGTTCTGGTGATAAAAGTTGCCTAGTAGCTTTTTTCTGATACTTCTATCCAGTAGAGTTTTATATGTGAACAGTCCCTTGCCATATGCATCTATGGAACAGGCTAGAGATGACGTCTACCACGTTTGGGGCCTTATGTATGAAAGGCAAAAAACAGTTAAGCATCTCTGAATGCGCATTTGGTCACCACTTCCCTATGTTCACTTATTCAGCAGACGATATTATGGTGCACTTCACATCTTTGTGTGTGTGTGTGTGCTCAGGTACGTTGACTATTCAGCAAGCTTCAGAGTCTGTTGATGAAGTGAATTCGACTAGACGTACTCCCATTTGACTTGTCCACATCAGAGTGGACTATTGGTCGATTGATGGCAGAGCTCTGGTGGGGCATAAGGCCACTATTGCTTCAAAAGTTACAATGGCAACTGCACCTAAAGTACAACATGATCTAGGGACAAGGTGAGAAATAGATACATTATTGACTTATATACAGTTAGGGATATGGTGAGGATCATGTCACTGCACTTCATTGGGGGAATTCACATGACTTGCTTCCTACTTCTATTTGACTGACTGTGCCACACAACGTATTCAATAATCTGCTTGTTCGACAAGTCTATTCGGTGCTTCATGACTAAGGAGAAGTGAATTTGTGACTATTTTAGTGAAGTGACTCGAATTGTGGCAAAGTGAACTCGGACTCTAGCCAATAATGCCCGTGGAGTGTCACTCAGATTAAGCGAAAAAATTTTTGGTGTGAGCTGGCTTGCATGTGGAATGCAATAAGCATATCCTTGAATGCGACTGTAAATGTGCGCAACAGTTTTAGGGATTTAGTTGATTTACTGGGTTTGAGATGAACTACTATTTCACTGAGGCCATAACAGTCACTATATAATATTTTAGATTTTTTCAGCGCAAAACTTCAGTTAATAAGTGACTGATACAGTGCAGCAGCTGCAGTTCTTGGAAGTTTGTAATTCTATATGAAACTAGTAAGTATTGAGGTGATGGGTTTGAAAAAAGCAGTGAGGTGATTTTCAGAAGATATAATCAAATTTTCTTTCTTGGTGATGAGTATAGGAACTTTAATGTCTTTGGAGGGACAAATACAGTCTGTTAGTGTATTCCATGAACAAGCAAAACAGAAAGGGAGACAACCCTGTCAGGTGTCTCAGTAAAATATGAACTCCACAAATACTGAGGTTTACGTGAATTCGTGAAAGAATAATGATGGTTTGATCCTGAATATATTTTGGAAGTGCTGTGCATTTTTATAAATGCAATCTTCCCTCCAGCAACCAACACACATTCTCACTAGGACACACACTGTCAATCAAACAAGTATTTCTATTAACACTGTAAAATTTACGGACTTCTTTGTGCGATTCCTTTTCACCACACAAGTTGGCTTTTCCTCTTGTCTGTCATTTGTTTGATCTCCCATTAAGCTAGATATACAAATATGAACATGCGGTTATTCAAGCTGGTGGACAAATATCCAAATCATCTGCAAATCTGGTAGCACACATAATATCCAGAGTTGGCTTATATTTACAGATCAATGTTCTTGACAATCATCCAGTCAGATCACTCATATAAGGAGTGGAACGGTGATGGCCACAAACACCAATGAGTATCATTGTCAACTATTATTTATGGTCTTGACGGATAAGACAAATCTTTATCAGTTTAGGCACTTGTTTAACCAAGTACACAGTCAGTAACCCTATGTTGGCAGGCAGATCCTTCCTTGTGTATCCAGCATTAGGCTTTCCTTGTCATGGTGTACTATAGTTTATTTTGGGTTATGGGCAATTTTCTTCTCCTGTATGAATGGATGCTGATACAGTTTGTATTGAGATAGCTCCAGCTTATAAAAAAAGTCTCTTATTTATCGCAATTGTAAGAATGATAAAGAGAAAAATATTTTTTAGAGTTAACTAATTGGTAAATTGTTGAATGGTTATTCATGTTAAAACTAGAAGCCAGAGTTATACATGAACATGTTTAAATTGACATGACTGGAGATATTTTTATATGTATCAGTCTATGCTCTCCATCTCTGGCTTCTGTATTCATGTCCATCTCTGCTCTGCTGTGATTCTTGGGATTCCCTTCCCAGCAAGAAGCCACACATATCATATCCCCCAATGGCTTAAACATTCTTAGCTGTCTTATTAAGCATCCTGAGCGCTCTCAGTTGTCATGCTGTAAATGAGCTTACTGGCAAGGAGGAATCATGCTTACCTTGTATACATAATTAGCTTATAATTAAAACCTACTGGTGGGTTTCACCTTTTCTTGAGTTAGCCATTATTTAATATTTCTGCAGATGTTGGGATAAAAGCCTAATGATTTGAGTTGATTGATTTTTTTTTTTTAAATAATATTTTTATGCACATAAAAAAATCGAATTATAATGCTGTTAATTTGCCCTTTTGTTAACAGGATTTTAACACTGGCAGTATCTGTGCTCCAATTATTATTTATTTATTTTTTTAAATGATCTTACTTTAGTATTGTGCTTGATACAGGGAGAGAGGATGACATAGATATATAAACAAATTGACCTTTCAGGGTTAAAGTGGCCAAGTCAACTGGTGTAAAATGGAATTTTCTTAGGAAGGGTTATAATAGGGATCTATAAATGTATTAATAATACAATTTTTTCTTTATTTAACTAGGCGCTTGCAGTTACCTACTATATGTGATCAGTTTGGTGGGTAAGCTGCAAATGCACTGATCATTCTAATCAGGACAGTCGGTCATAGCATTTGAAATGGAAGAAACGGAGTTAAATGTATATGTAAATTGGGTTACCATTGGATATATTTCAGTATAAGGAATAATTCCTGACATATTAATACACACTCTATCATCCTTAACACTTTCTGCCACAATAGTTAACTGATGTCAGACACAATAGAGGGTTATTCACTTCAAGGTGTGAATTCGACTGTCAAATTCGCAAACAGCGGATACCCATAGTAAATCCGCTACAATTTCCCAATTGTAAAGTCGCGACAATTTTTTAAAGTTAAGATTGCGACAATTTTCCCATAATAAAGTTGTGACTGCAGCAATATTCTCATTATAAAGACGCAACTGCGACAGCAGCCTATTGCGACCGTTTTTATCTGGCGAATTCACACCTATACGCAACAATTTAGACTTTAGTGAATAACCCCCAATGTTGGAATGAGACATCTCTTTACCACCAGATAACCTGGACCCAAGCATCCAGTGACTATTTGCAGGCTGTGATGTTAGGGTGCTCGCCAAAGTTAGCATATTAATGTTGAAGAAAAAAAGGGACAGAGATCTTGACTAATTAGGAGTGTAATGGTCATTTGACCTATCTCTGCACTGTACATTACCCTGCTTTGTAGCCAAGCAAGGTTCCATTAGTGCACCAGAGCTGCTATGAATTTAACTAAATATTGCTAGGTAGCCCATCCAGTTACCCATCAGTTCCATTAGGGTTTGCTCCATAGTTCATCTATTTATCTATCCATTCTCAATAGCCTGTTGTTCTCAGCAGAATGAACTTATGGTCCTGGCCAATAAAGGGCTGTTCTACATAAACAAATCTGTATAGGTCATGACAGCTGTACACTTCTTAACGCAGAATTAACATCTTTGCTGGTTACATTTTTTTACTTTTCTGCGCTAATTATGTTTTTGCCAGGATCCATTTTATTTGCACCTTTTTATTTCTACCTCTGTTGTAAAGTAGTCACCGTTGTGTTGCTGTTAGAAAAAATGACCCATGCAAAACTACCCGAATGAATTGATCACAAATGTTTGGGGGTTATTCAGTAAAATAGGTTAAAAAGCATTTGTCTCCTGGGGCGA
>WMED01015852.1:0-13507 GCA_019650415.1 Pipa parva
GCCGCGGGTCTTCCGGGTTGCGGCCACCGCGCATGCGCACTGACGTCACAGTGCGCACGTTGCAGCGGCGCGCTTTTTGAAACGCCAGGCGCGATCATCTGACAGGCTCCCTGGCTATATAGGGGAGCCTGTCAGAGAGGTCCGGCGCCTGATTATAGGTTCCCCCTTATAAAGTACTGTCAATAGTATTCTGCCTTGCTATAGTATTCTGCCTTGCTACAGTATTCTGCCTTGCTACAGTATCCTGCCTTGCTACAGTATCCTGCCTTGCTACAGCCATTGGTATCCTGCCTTGCTACCGCCATTGCTTCAGTGCTGCTTGCCTGGTCCCCCTGCCTGTTTGACTCATCTGGAAAAGAGTTCCGTGGTCTTGTTCTTGCACTCAGTCCTAGGGGCCGCAACCTGGGTTCCCTCCGCAGCGAAGTCCTAACCTCCTTGCGGGGGCTCTAGGCGAATACCGGGGGTTCCTTAGATTCCGCGCCCTAGCGTCTGTTTGTTTTTTCATGATTACGGCTGCTACCTCCTTCTCCTAACAGTACACCCTTCAATCCTAACAGACACATTACGCATAAAACAGCATTCTTCGCTGTCTGCTTGTTTCACAAGTCTATCCAGTGCTTTAAAATAAGAGTGTATTTGGGACTATTTTGGTGATGTGACTCTAACTGTAGCGAGGTAAATTGGATAGGTGAATATATCCTTTAGTCAATAAGGCCCATACTGTTTGACTGGTTAGGGAGTGTATACACTTTGTGCTGGTTTCACACATTCAATGCCCAGGACAACATATTGCTCAGCAGGGAGGGGAACAGAAATGCTACAAAGACCGCCATGTACTTGTGAACTAATACATAGTGAAGAAGTAGAAATAATCAAGTATGTGGCTTGGAAGGGAAAGACTGTGGGTTTATTCTGTTGCACCGTTAGTAACCCGAAACATTGTGTTTGAGCAGGTCTTTCAATAAATGGGGTGTTCCCCTTGAAGATAATGCTGTGAGCAGCCTTGACTTTTTCTTGTTTCATTGGTTTATTGTGTTGCAAAATGAACAAATGTCATTTATTAGTAGACTTTAGTTCTTCTTTAAAGTTGTCTCTCTACAGACTATGCTTTATGCTTCAGCATAGTAAGTCCTGGCACAAACGTTACATCCCTGAATAGTGTCATTTTTAGTCCAAGGTTAATTATTTATGTAAATAAAGATACATTTTCAATATTATCATTATATGCCTCTTTGTTTACAGATTCCCTAACAATAAAAAGCTATAGAATTTATGTTAAACCCATGACAGAACCATGTGGTAAAAGATAGTTCATCACTATTAATGGGTGCCAGTATACCTACATTAATAATACACCAAGTAATATACCCACTATAAAATACTACAATTCATAAGTGAAGGAAAGTTACAGTTGTAGAATCAAACAGGAATATAATGACAGCCTGTATTACTACTGAGAGCTGTAACTTGTTGAAGGTGGGATGCTAACTTGCACATCCAATACATAATTATTAAAAAAAATATGTGCCTGTGTGTGCATCGTAATCAGTCATTAACTTGCCAAGAATTCCAATTCTTCCTAATTGATGGGAAAAAACATATTTACCTCATACTGAAACTATTAGTTTGGATAACAAAACCATGTGTCTTATCTTCTTGCTTTAGGTTTTATTTATATCCTGAAGAAGTGCTTGATGTACTTTTGCCGGTGCTCCAAATAAAGTAATCATTGTTGCTACAGCAACTGCATGAAAAACTTCTCCATGGCATATTTAGTGCACTTTACAGACCATCCATTTCTTTACATCCTATAACTGACATCAACATTCAGCATAAGCTAACCAAAGATCCAATGAATTGCAGGTGGAGTATGTATAAGGCTAGCTAACCAGTTCAAAAATAATAATTTCTTTTAGGCATGGAAATATCTAAAAATATTGCCATGCAAAATGTAAAGATACCAACTTTACTAGGCCAAAACACTTTAAATGAAATAGCCTTGCCACTGATAAGGTTATGATGTCACCCTGCAGTATTTAGGTATAACATCACTAGCCAAGCTGGGCAGAAACTTACATTTTAGCAGAAATGAGAAACAACTGTGCTAATTCCACAATGATTTAACCAGACAGAGTTCTAAAAGCTATATTCCTTAATGAGCCCACTGCAGCAATATATTAAGCTTTACAGCCCTGAAATTCTTCATTCCTTAATGTTATAGGTAACTACATAACTATGTATATGTAACTACAATTTTAAATCATATCTGCTTTTAGTTCCTCTTCAAGAAAGTTCTTTTCCTTGCTTTACTTCCTGTCTATGAGGGATCAAATGGGCTTATATAGATCAAAGTTTATCTGGTCTACTTTATGCAGCACGGCGGTCTAAAGTCAGAGAGCAGAAAACAAGTTAGAGATCAGGAAGATTATTGGGAACATGGATTAAAGCAGAATGATTTTCATGGGGACCCTACCTTGCAAAGCTCAGGTAATGTAATCTAGACTACTAGAAAATGTAATGTAAAAATATAACTTATAAAAATGTAGAATTAGTTCTCATTGAATAAAAATTCATTCTGTTTTTTTTTTTTTTACTGGAGAGTGGAGAGTGGGGATTTCTCCACTGTATGTGATTTTCTCTAGTCTTCCTAATGATGTATAAAGCAAAACTTCAAGATGTGATTCAGACATTTTAATGATAGCAGCCAAACACATCCTGGGTTAAATCATCATTATACTGTGAAGTGACATGAAATTAGTGAAAACTCTAGAACATATACTACAATGGAGGAACTTAGAACAAACTAATACTGGCTTGTTTATCTTAGGGCTGATATTCACCTGCTTCTCTCCTCTACTGGTCGGTGTCAGCATCTGTCACGGTCGCCATATTGCGTCTACTCTGGTCACTGGTGACGGGTTCCTCTGGCGTGTGTAGTTTCGAGGATGTCTTACTGGATTTGCGACATATGCCGTTGTGGCATTACGTCGCGGACGCATTCCTGCCAAAATGTCTATTTAAGACATTCTGATGCCATTGACGCTGACCGTTTATAGGAATCTCTTGATGTTTCTGGGTGCAAGATATTCTGTCTGTGATTCTCTGTGTATGACCTCTGCCTGTTTTCTGACCTTGTCTGAACTCTGCCTGCCTTGATCTTTTGCTCCATCCTTCGTTTATGCTTACTTGCCTCCAGCCTCAACCTCAGCTTGTTTCCTCTTCCTGTCTCCAGCCTGGTTCCATACAAGCAAATGTGGACAGCCACAAACTAGACATACTACCGCAGCCAGGTCCTAACCTCCTTGTGGGGTCTCTGGGTATTAATTGGGTGTATCTTAGACGCTGTGCCTTGTTCCTAGCTGCCATCTCCTACTCCTCCCTTCAAGTTTCTGTCCCGATCCTAACAGTATAAAACTGAAAAAAAGTTTGATGATAATGATAATTTTGAAACCCAAATCTTAACTATGTTTTTCTGACTTCAGAACTTTATATCCAATCCACTCTCTTCATAGTTCATAGATTTTAAAATAATGTTCATCCAGCTATTGGTTGTTTATTGCTCCCAATGACTAGCTAAGCAAGATGGGAATTATTACTCAGCAGCAGACAAAGGACATAATGCTCGTAAATTCATGTTGAATTCTGTTTTGCATCTTCAGTAACAACCTGTAGTACCCTTAAAAAAAATTTAAATTGAATAATGTAACTACTTTTATTTTATTTTTTGAAAGCTAAATTATAAGTTTCCATTGTCATTATGTATATTGCATTTACTAAACAAACAGTTGGATTGAAAGATCCCTTTTCATTACAAAAGCCTATCAAATCTGGACTTAGGGCAGACCTTTAATATACAGGATAAGACCATGAATATTTAATGTGGTAATACAGTGAGAATAACCTGAATTCTTGAAACAGCTTTCAAATAAATGCTTACTTGCCTTCCTTGTTGCCTCAAGAGAAGCACCAGGATTTTAACATGAGGTGATAACTTTTTGTGTTACCCATTAAAAATAATACTTGTGATTCAAAGTCAAAGCAGTAGCTATAGCGCACCATTCAAACATTGTTCCTTGGCTTTACATATCAGGGGGTTTTTCACTAAATTCCAAATTGTTGCGTATAGGGGCGAATTCGCCAGATAAAGACAGTCACAGTAGGCTGCTACTGTCAAAGTCGCGTCTTTATATTGAGAATATTGTCGCAATCGCGACTTTATTATGGGAAAATTGTCACAATATTAACATTAAAAAATTGTTGCGACTTTACAATGGGAAAATTGTCGCGGATTTGCTATGAGAATCCACTGTTTGCGAATTCGACAGTCGAATTTGCACCTTAGTGAATAACCCCCTCAAGGGGATTATTCACTAAAGTCCAAATTGTTGCGTATAGGTGCAAATTCACCAGATAAAGACATTTGCAATAGGCTGCTACTGTCGCAGTCACGTCTTTATAATGAGAATATTGTCATGATCGCGACTTTAATATTGGAAAATTGTCACAATATTAACATTAAAAATTTGTCGCAACTATATAATGGGTAAATTGTTGCGGATGTGCTATGGGAATCCGCTATTTGCGAATTTGACAGTTGAATTTGCACCTTAGTGAATAACCCCCTTAAGAGATTATTTCAGGTGTTAGTGCAGGGATGGATAAGTCCATTTGGGAGTCATCTGCATACAGGTGGTATTTAAGACCAAATAGACTATTGAGGTCTACCAGGGAAAGATTGTACAGGAGGGTGCCTAAGGACAGAGCCATGAGGCACTCCCACCCTAAGTGGAATAGGAGAAGAAGTGTGATTAGCATGTGAAACAAAGAAGGAATGATCAGAAAGATAAGAAGGCAAGCTAAAATGCAGTTTGAGTACAAGCACCAAACAGATGAAGAATCTGAGTAAGAAGGGAACGTTCAACAGCATGAAATGCAGATGTTAGGTCCAGGAGGATAAGAATAGAAAAGTATATCTTACTATACAGAGCTCTCCAGTCCTGCAAATGATACAGAAAGTCTGGCATTGTATATCATTGCTTTCATCTTCTCTTCTACTCTAATTTCCATCCAAATCAATAGGGAAACATAAAACATTTATCAGCAGCACAGATATTTTGAATTACAAAAAGAAATGGCAATATATGTATTGTATATTAATAGATGTGTCAGTGAACCCATAAGAAGAAATATGCAACCAAGTTCCCCTTTAAACTGAATAACTAAACGGAACCAAGAAGAAATATACCAGAAATTACCTGTTATGTTTATTTCACTGCACATGGAATAGCTACTTCTTTTAATTTTGTCAAAATTACAAATTAGGTGTGTTTGTATGTTTATTACATACTGCAGTCTACTGCAGTTAATTGTTTCAGCAAGGAGTTGGTGACATACCTGCTAAGCCATATCATAGAAGGGTACTGATGTCAATGCATATGTAAAGAGGTTTATGTGAAGGCAATTTTAATTTGTGAGCAAAATTATTAATGGCTAAAAAAAGACAATTTTTATTAAAATATCTGGGAAGAAACAAATGAGATTTTAGTATCCGTGTATTATCACCATATCTGCATATTGTCACCACAACTGTCCCTATATTGACAAGATTTTCAGACTTCCACACCACAGGTGCTCCAAATGAAATAATGATTAATACCAGGTCAGGAAGGGTGCACCATCTTTAGGAAAATCTAATTGACCAACCACATAGTGGCAAGGGGGTTGGGAGTCAAGAGAAGAGGTCAGCAACTGATCACCTCCAGGATATTGTCCCTTTCCTCTCCTGGTTAAGAAGTAGAGATTGAGGGTTTCATTATGTATCTCCTAGATTGACTTATTCTCCCACCTCAATAAGCTTTCAGGGTAGGGGGATTGGAAGGGGGATGATGGTCCTCCTCCCACAGTAGATGCCCACCACCCTTAAGATGGGGTTGTAAGGAAAGTTACCTACCTTAGCCTCCTGCTCCTGCGCCGGTCTCCCCGAGGTGTTGGGTGCACCGCCTTTCCCCTCCGGTGGTCGCGGTGTGTGTGCGCACTGAAGACAGGCGAGCGCGTTGCGGGTGCGCGCATATGACGTGAATCATCGCGGTCAGCTGACAGGCTCCTTCCCTATATAAAGAGCCTGTCAGTTCATATCGGTGCCGAGTATAGAGCTTGCAAGGAGCTCCAGGGGCTTGTCTAAGTGACTTCTAAGTGGCTAGTCTGTGCCTAGTCTGTGCCTAGTCTGTGCCTAGTATCCTACTACTGCTTTCTGTGCCAAGTATATAACTTCAGTCTGTCCATGCCTAGTAGCTTATCCTGCACTCAAGTGACTTTCCTGTCTATTATAAATCAGTTACACTTGTCCAGTCTGAGGGGTCGTGACCTGTGTCGACCTGCAGCGAAACCCTAACCTCCTTGTGGGGGCTCTAGGTGAATACCAAATCTATCTTAGACTCCACGCCCTCAGTCCTGGTGCCTGTTGCTGCAACCTCCTTCTCCTCTATTACCCGTCCAGTCTGACAGTTACCCGTCCAGTCCCAGGAACCTCTGTAAAATTACAGGTAGTTTCAGCAATGTGGCTTGTATGCTGTAGTTCTGGGGTTAAAGGGGAATAATAGTTCACTTTTATATTTTTAAACATGCTGGTTATAATGTGTTCTAAATTTTAAAGGGTTTATTCATGAAAGGGTATATTCGACTGTCAAAGTGTATTTGCATTATTTTGGATTGCAAATTCACTACTCCTTATTCACTAAGTGTTTGATTCCCTTAGCAAAGAAGCAAATGCTGTTGGAAGTGATATCTTGTACAGTGTAGGATATTGTTAGTTAAACAATAGTAGGATACGTAGTCATAAGAACTGATGCAAATTGGACCATAAAAGCCTGATCTGTAAGGACATCTTCAAAATGTCCCACATTTAAGGGAATATTATATCCCATTCTGTGTCATCATATCCCTAGTTCATGAAGTAACTTTTGAACAGTTGCATTACACCACATCAGAGCCCTGCCATCAACCCCCTACTTTGCCACTTTGATGTGGCAAAGACAAGACTCAATAAGCCTTGTCAAATTTCGTACTTCGACAGACTTTGATACTTGATGAATAACTAAATTAATTGTGCATTCACAGGCAGAGTGGAGCAAAGAGTTCCATAAGTCTGCAAGTGTCTGAGCTGGACATGAATTTGCCCAATTGAGAAGTTTGTTGAATAAGCCAAGTTGGAGTATTGGAGAATGGACTAGAATTTGGACCTGTACAAGACTGTATAAGCCTCTTAGTGAAGTTTTCAAAATAATGTGAGTAATCTATTAAAATCTGCCTTGAGTCAGTGTAGGATTGTGTCTGATTAAACCACACTTCCCTCTCTATAAGCGCCACTTGTGTTCTGCTGGCTCTTCTCTGCCAGCAAGCGTTGGGCTGCGCTAAACCCAGTGTTTCCAGGTTGGGGGTCCAATTCAGAGCCGCTGACACCTCGCATAATGTTAGTAGCGCCAAATTCAAAAGGTTGAGCTCTGCTTTATCCAGGGCTCTAGTATCTATGTCTGCTCCTGTATTCAGATCTGCTTTACTGATATCCTGCTTCATCACACATTAATCTGCCATCTGAGAGTCCTGTTTGTCTACAGCTTCTGCTTGAGACCCTCCAAGAGTCAGTTCTGCAGTCCAGTGCTTCTGTATATCTTTAAGGAATACCTTTTGTGTGAGTTTCGGTATTGATGTGCTTGGTAACTCTTCTCTATACTAAAGTACACTCCAAGTGATCCAGTGAGTGGTGTAGTCCTGCAGTTCCTGTATCCACCAGAGTTTCTGCAGCTGCCACCAGTGATGGGTTAACCCAAGAACCACGACAGACAAAACATAAGTCTCCGGCACTCCTTGTGTGGAATAAAAACTCCTTTTATTATAACCACATATGGTTCATTAAAAACAAATAAATAAAATCATCCAAATAGTGCCTACGTGTTTCGCGCTACCTGCGCTTACTCATGGCTGGTAGCCACAACCTGGGAGTCTCCTCAGCACAAAGGCCATACCCCCTTGCCGGGGTTTCAAAGTAAAAACCGAAGGATCCATATCCTCAGCATTATCCAGTGCCAAACCCACTGTGGTAAGGAGAATCCACGACCCTCTTGTTCCTGCACTTTTCCGCAGCTGTTCCAATTTTTTCTGTATGCCTCAATGCCTCCAGAGGTATAATGGGCTCTGGTTGCTTCAGTTCCTCTAGTGGCACCCAGTCCCATAGTACCCCAGGTGTCTTACTGAATTTCCTGTGACAGATCCTGTAAAGTCACAGTTAATCTTGAGAGATCCGAGACAGTCCACTAGAGCCTAGTCACAGAATACTCTTGCCATGGATCCACACATGGCAATCCCCATTTTTTACTACTTTTTGAAGGTTTTATTGACCTCCACTACATACAATAGAGTATATAAATACCTACAGTATGTCTTCCTTGAATGATTATCCAGAATTGTTGAAGGGCTAGAATTCTGTCTCATTCCCTACAATATATGGCTTAGGATTTTATATTTGAATATGAAGATTCAAAAACTTAGTTGTCAGTCACTTACACCCATATCTGACAAGCAAACTTGGTTAAAGGCATTTATTTTTGCTTAAAAACAAAAAGAAAAAAAAGATGGCAATAATTTGAGAAAAATCTTATTGATTGTAATCCATAGCCCGCAAGCTCAGTGTAATGAGAGTCCATAAAATTAACTTCAGTAGTGGAGCTAATTGGCTTTCTAACAAACAAATTGAAATTGGTCTCTCAAAACAAGGCAATAAGGGTTAAAGTAAAAGAGAGAAAGAGAGAGGAAAAAAAAAAAAACAGCTACAGCGATAGCTATTTACCTTTCCCGTTTGGTATACATGAAAATTGTGTTATCAAATGTGCTGTCTGGTCCTGTCAAGTGTATAGCGATCACTTCAAACAATTTAATGTTGCTGAAAGCATACAGTTACAAATTATAGACTTTTAAAGTTATTTTGCAGTGATAATGCTGTCAGCCTTTAATACTGTTTCCAAAAGGCACATTGCCGATAATGACACACGGAGTAGTTGTAAGCTTGCATTGCATATTCTCAGCATTTTCCTTTTGTTGATTTATTGATATTTATATTTCTGCCTACTGTCTCCAGAGTCTGCTCTTATGCCAACATTGGTTTCTTCAACTCCCTCCGGATTCCATGCTATCAGTATGTGAAGAGAACTACAGGTGCAGAGGATTTGGATAGACTCTCAGAAGATTGAATTATACGAAGAGATAAAAAATCATTACTCTTACAAAATCTACACATTTTTTTATTTTTTTAACTGGTATAAAATCTAAGTTTTCAAACTATTTTGAGAGAGCTTAAGCTGATGTCCAGAGGGTTATAATGAAAATGTCTGGCCTTTTATTTGACAGATGTCGAACTTGTTACCCTCAGGCAGTTGTGGATAACAGCAACTCACAAACAACAAGAGAAAGCACACTATATAAAGAATAATAGAATAAAAGACTTTCATTTGCACACAAGGCATTTTCAACAATAAGGGAAATGTCACTAGAGATTTTGTTGGCTGCATTAAAACAGCAGCAAAACATTGACAAATTTCCAGGCTTTAGATGGATAGTAGGACAAAGAATGAAACCAGAACTACCTAATTATTTACTGATGTCCATTTAGGGTCTTGGACTTTCTACTGTAAGGTAGAATTGGCACTGTGACTCTTCCAAATACAAGAACAACTGACACAGCCCAAACAAGCAGAGGTCATGGTAGGCAGTGAAGGTTTGCAACCTCGGGAAAAGCTGAAGGTCAGGAAGTCAGGAAGAGAGACAAGATACGTGCAAAAGAAAGCCTAAGGTTGGTGCACAGTGGATAAAGAGACTAGGATAACTTCAGAAGCATGCTGGGAAATCAAAATTAGTTTGGACATTCAAGTCTAGGATTTCTGTGTTTTGTGGCTGGTTTTAAATTTGGTGACAAAACCCTTTGTGTAACTGCATGAAAAGTATTTCATTGACAGCCTTCTTCTTTAATCAGCAATTATCATAGAAGAAAAATAATGGGCATTTACATGCATCTATATTCAAGTGTAAATGAATTAGTCCATATAAAAATTATGTTTAAGATGCTTGTTGCAGATGATGCCAAATAGAACTGACATTTGCCTCACAAAGCACATCCAGCAATGTCTGACTTGAGACATTAAGGGAGGAATTCACCATTGTGCGAAGTGAGCTCCGAATCCTTTGGCTCACTTTGCACTGACTGTTATGCGCTCGCTGATGTCCTGCACGCGGACATCAGCGAGCGCTTTAAAGGGATTCCAGTCTCGGCGAGGCGACTCTTTTGGTCTCGCCGAGACTGGAATTCCTTTAAAGCGTTCACTGATGCCCGTGTGCAGGACATCAGTGAGCGCATAACAGTCTGTGCGAAGTGAGCCGAAGGATTCGGAGCTCACTTCGCACAATGGTGAATTCCCCCCTAAATAACAACAGCTGAGGTTGTTCTTACATCAGCATGATGAGACTCTTGTATAAATATCAGAACATGGCAATCATGTAGGCTTACATTTTCACAATTTTGGCAGTAGACTTTTGCACAGTTGCAAGTCACTTTTCAGGTGCAATGCATTTAGTAATTACCAGCCTTATTTCTAATCTGAGCTTACATCTGGTTGTCCAGAAAGACCTTGGATGCATTTGTGCATATCCTTTTTTGTTTTGCTCTGACCTGATCCAGAGAGTTATTGGCTTAAGTCTGAATTGTGGAGTAAAGGTGTGAATTCAACAGTTAAAGACAGTCACTACAGACTGCTACTGTTGCAGTCATGTCTTTATAATTGGAATATTGTCACAGTCACAAATTTACTATGGAAATATTGTCGTAGTCACGACTTTACAATGGGAAAAATTGTTCCGGTTGTGGATTTGCTATGGGAATCTGCTGTTGGAGAATTCGACAGTCAAATTCTCACTTTAGTCAGTAACTCCTCACCCCCAATGTTCCTGTATCCTGCCTTTATGTCCAACCTGATTCCTGACACTCTGTTGTTTGTTACTGATCTGGTTTGTACAATTGTGTTTTCTTTCTCATTTTCACATGTTTGACACCATTGGTGATCTCTCGTCATTAAGACCCAGTGTCACCAGAGTAGCAAAGGGCTCCTCCTGAATCCAAGGGTAACCGTTTTAAGAAAAGCATGCTGACACCGGATTCCCAGTGGTTCCCCTGGATTTTGGGTAGAATTATGTGACACAACCCTGTTGTAGCAAATACAGAGTTAAAGAAATACTACTATGCATGTATCTAATACAGCAGTGTTTACCTGAGTTTTGTTTAATAAATAAATGAAATCATTACATTTGTCAGTGTGAATATCATGCCTCTATTTGCCTCCATTGTGCTGGGGAATGGCACAACACCATGATATACAAAGTGAGGGAGTAGTATTTGAGGGGATATATTTTGGCCCATTTCTAATGGAGGTCAGCCCAGGTGTAACTTGTCTAGTACTTGGATTCTTTGAAAAACAGAGATTTTGTGGAAAAAGTTCCTGCCATAAGACATTGCCTGTGTGGCACACTGAAGGTATTCTCTGTTGTCTTAAAAGAACTGTATATTTTGCTAAGTTACCCACTATTGTGGATGTTTTTATGACAAAGGATTTTCCCACTGAATGTTGTATCTGAATTGACTTTGTTTTGCTAAGAATGGCTGTGATTAAGATCTCTGTAGAAATGAACACTGAATTTGCAAGATATTTTCTGCTTGCTAAATGTCATCATAGCATAAAATGTGCAACCTCATTTGAGTAGTCCTCTACAACCTGTACCAAACTTTCTCAGGGGGATTGTCTGGCCCTAACACCTGCTCCCTTGTTGGTTTGTGCTCACTGTTTGTGAGGTTCCTCCAGTGCTCTTTCAGCCTGCAGTATAAAGTCCAGAGTTCCAAAAGGGCATTGTTGAACACAGTTTTGGACTGGCCTGTTTGGACACCAGCAGGCCCTGGGGCCCAAGGAGGCTGAGACCTCTCTTCTTGTGTCATGTGAACTACATCACATGATGCAGCTGACGCAGGGGAGGGCCCATCAACCTCAGTCCAACACTGCCGATCTGTTTGGTTTTCTGACCCACTTCTGTGTTGCTTGTTCCATCCTGAGCAAATATGGCACCTTAATTCCTGACACTTATTTAAGAATATGTAGATCTTTATTCAGCAGGAGTCTAATGTCAGTTGATAAATTTGCTATTTCAGGACTTTTTATCCAATATAGATACAGTATTTTGTATATACTTTGATATAGCTTGATCTACATCAACTCCTGATTTGATGCCCATGTGCTTAAAATACTAATGACATACAGTATGATTGCTGGTTGTTAAGCTTTCAAAAAAACTTTGAGGCGAAACTTATTTAAATTGGAAAAGAACGTTTTCGTTTTTCTGAGTTTATTCCCACAAAATCTCAGAGGTTTCTTGTGGTAAATATAGCAAGATTTTACTGACAAACTTTTCATCGAGTTTTAAGATCTTGATTTTTTTTTTATTCTGCATGAACAGCTGAGATGCTCTGAGGACAAACTTGGAAAAGAGAAATAGGGATTTTCGCCCAACTTTGAGTCTGTATTATTTACATATATATATATATATATATATACTAGATATATATATATATATATATATATATACAGTATTTATAGGTTGCACTATTGATTTTAATAGTAGAGTTCTAGGTTACTGGTTTAGCTTGACCCTTGCTTTCTTGTAAATTATAAATGCAACCTGGTTGGCATCTATCCTCTGCCATCCACTGATTCTGCAAGCTGGAATCCCCATATGCTTACCTTAGCCTAGGTTTTTAATACAGTATATTGTGTGTGCACACCATTAACCAGATTTTCTAGTCTTATTTGCTCTTTATTCTGTTTATTTCTTTCTACCTTTGGTATTCCTACCATACTTTTCTACACTAGTCTGGGGGTTATTCACTAAGGTGCGAATTCGACTATTGATCTCATAAACAGCATATTCCCATAGCAAATCCACTACAATTTCCGCATTGTAAAGATATTTCGCTGGTATGGAATGAGGATGCGCTGGAGTAAAAAGATGAAAGATCGAGGTATACCTCGCGTAATATTGTTTGGTAAGTTAATGACACTAAAGTGCTGATACGAACAATGACGTGGATCGAATGTGTGATATTTGTGACAACTATTGTGCAGTGTTGCGTGATGTGTACGAAAACATCAACTGCTTTAGTGCATACAATATTGTGCAAATATTCACTGATGAGTGCTGGACAGACGGTGAGGTAAGTGGGGGGGTTTTTCAGGGATCCTGTCCCCCCTATTTGGAAAAACTCACCAGAGGCAAATGCTTTGAAAACATTGAAAGTGTGGTAACTCGATTGGAAGGATGAATACCTCAGATCCTTGTATGTCTGTTTTCGTTTATATCACTTATTCACATGTCCATGGATACAGAGTGTATACAAAAACTTCCAACAGACCATGGGTTGGTC
>WMED01015853.1:0-13507 GCA_019650415.1 Pipa parva
CTACCATCAGTAACACACTACGCCGCCAGGGACTCAGATCCTGCAGTGCCAGATGTGTCCGCGTGTAGGACATCAGCGAGCGCGTAACAGTCTCTGCGAGCTGATGCAAAGGATCAGAAGGTAAGTTCGCACTATGCTGAATTACCCCGACACTGCCGGTGTTCACCCAGAGCTCCTGCAAGGAAGTTAGGTTTTAGCTGCAAGCAACATCCAGGTTGTGACCCCTGGGGTTAATGTCCACAGATGGTGAGGTACCCAAACGGATTAACAGAGAGAGTGGTCAGAATTCAGGCAGAGGTCAAGGCAGGTGGATAACAGGCAGATTTAGTAAACAGAGTTCAGGCAAGGTCAGATACAGGCTAAAGTCATACACAGGATATCAGAAAAGTAATATAGCACCCAGGAGCAGAATAGTCCTATAATCGGGCACTGATCATACTGACAGATAGGACATCAGCATGCACATGACGAGAGCGCCAAAGAGGGGAAGCGGCTTTCCCAGTGCCACAGAGAGACTGGCGCTGGAGCGAAGAGTGATAAGTAGAACTTCTAACAGGAACAGACAGAATTGCATAAACATCTTGCTGCATCAAATCTTGCTCAATATGTAACTTGCATTTATAGCTGTTGTTTTTTTCTCATAATTATTGCAAGATAATAGAAATCAGATCTCATTTTTGCGCAACAATACTTGATTGATTTGATTCAGAAGGTGTTTTTTAGTAGCTTAAATTATTTGGAGAAGTTTAGAATTGATCAAGCTATATAATCTAGGTTCTGTATACAGTACTAAAGCTGAAGTCTCTAGAAACTACATAATTAACAGTGAGGTCTGTGCATTTATTAATACAGTGGTTGAGTGCAATAAATTATATGTAATATTTATAAATTTGTAGAAAAATAAAACCTCAGTCATAAGTGGCAATTTCCATCTCTTTGGAAAGAAACCATGTGAATGTCTGTAGTTTCTCTCAATTCATGTTTCTTTTGGTTGAATTGGAGGCGGTGGAATTATTTTGCCAAAATACTTATAACCTTTGAATTACATTAATTAAATAACATTTTGTCGAACATAAAACAGTTGTTTGACTGCAAGGAGTCCTTTAGTTTGTTTTTTCTAATTTATTTATTTACGGCAGATGTTTGAGTCTAATTTCCCCATATACTAAATAATTTATCAAATCAAGGAAAGTCAATTTGCGGCCAATTAACACATCTCAGGTCACAAGCGATTTAGTCAAAAGTTTTATGTATTATTCAATTGTGAAAATACAATTTGATTCTACACTGCAGTTCTTGCAAACACTTTTTGTCTATGTATGAAAACCATTCCTTTTGAAGTTCTTTTACTTACTACTATTGTTTTTCTTTGTTCCGCTATGGCAGAAATGTTATAATAAATTAGTAGAAGATTATTTAATGAACTGGTTTAACCTACAACCCATTTGAATCCCATGCTTTTACTTCAGTTTAGCATTTTTTTCAGGAATATTGGCATATATAATTTTTCTCTGTAATTACAAGATCATGTTATAGTAAGAACAACTGGTATCAGACTCCACAATGCTCGTAGCTCTACATCAATGTAAGTGCTTGTATGAGCACTGTTAGTAGGGTGGTACCTGTTCTGCAACTGAAAGTTTATTATAGAACTGTCTCGGATGTCTTGAAGGGCAAAATTTATGAAAATGGTAAATCGCGATATTGGCCAATTTTTTTACTGACATCGTGATATCGATATTACCAATATCGCGATATAAAATGATTTTTTACCAATATTGCGTTATTAGTATTGCTGATATCGCGATATCCACGATATTGCGGTTTCGATATTGTGATATCAGCAAAAATCAGTCATATTTCGATTCTGATATCACAGTATCTGCAAAAATCTGTGATATTGCGCTTTTGATAGCACGATATCAGCAAAATCATCAAAAATCTCTGAAATCGGAGCCGTGATATCATGATATTGGCAAAAATCAGACATATCGCAGTTCTGATATCACAATATAGGCAAAAATCGATGATATCAGCAAAAACTGGTGATATTGCAGTTCTGATATCACGATATTGGCAACAATTGATGATATTGGAACCACAATATCATGATATTGGCAAAAATAGGTGATATCAGAACCTCAATATTGCTGATTTTTTGCTGATATTGTGATATCGCTATTCTGATATAGCAATATCAGCAAATATAGGCAATATTGATATCGCTATATAAAAACAAAATGGCCAAATATCGTGATATCGGTAAAAACAGTCAATATCAGAAATATCAGTGTCGCGATATAGAAAAACGGCTGATATCAGCAATATCAATATCGGTAAAAATTGTTTGATATCGATATTTTCGATTTTAATAAATTTTGCTTGGAGTCAACTGTAACTTTGCAGGATCAGTCATGGGAATGCAGTGAAGTGCAGGGAAACAGTCACATGGGGTACTATGGGACTGGTGCCACTAGAGGAACTGAAGCAACCAGAACCCGTTAAGACTATGGAGGCACTGGTCTGTACTGAAAGCGGGGACAAGTGTGGGATAGTGCACTTATAAGCTTTATATTTATTACAGTAGGTCCTACACATGCAGTTTTATAATTAAAAAAAACAGAAAAAAAAAGAAAAAAAACTTGAACTTTTGATGGCATATTATTGAATTTATGAAACTTATGTCAAATTTGTAAAACTAAAAGCCTTACGTAAACATAAAGCTATTTGAGCTGGAACTGCTGATAATTCATGCACTGATCAAAGCTTACTGATTTCAAAATGATGTTTGAACTGTGTTTGTTATTACAAATACTCTTAATAGGGCAGATATTTCAATTAAAATAAATGTTCTATATTTTCAGGCAGTGTTTAAATTGCTGCACCCTATAACATGAAGAGAACAGCTTTATTATAAGTATATTATAAGTATTATAAGTATTATTATAAGTATTATAAGTATTATTATAAGTATATTATAAGTATTATAAGTATGGGAAAAAATTCCAAACTGGGCTTAGCATTTGTCCCACTGGTAAAATCCACCTGTCTACTGTGTAATGGTGTAATATGTTCTTATACCCAGATCTAGTGTATAGTTATTTTATTCTTACACCTTGTTCTTTTTACAATGGTTCAACCTAGTATTTCTTCATAAGAAGATGACTGTATGATTTCATATTACATGGTGACGGATTACGTGAGATGGTTTAGGTTAAGTTGACAGTTTTCAGCATGTAGAAGATTGCAGAATGGGCTCTCCTTATGAGACCATTCATAATTAGGTTTTTATTTATTTAAGGTATATAAAAAATAATAATCTAACAATCTCCATTCACTTATAAGCATTAGATGAATATTCTTCATTCTCTTCCAGAGTCAAGATAGGTTTTATCAAAACCATTTAGCCAGAAAAGTCTCTTGCAATATCCAACAGTGCCCAGCTACCTATCAGGGGAAGGACTCATAGACATCTGCAGAACAGTCACCATACACCTAATGAATTAGGAATACTCCTAAACTCCCAATTTGCAAATCCCTCCCCCCCAATGCTCATGAAAGAACTGATGGTTATGTTACTATAATTCCCTTCATGAGCATATTATAAGCATCCCTGTATACAACACAATGTCCATAGCCTTAGCTATGCTCCGGCAGTGGGTAAAGGACCAAATGTTAGTGAGTGGGAAAATTATTGGTCCAGCAGACTGGACATTTCATTCTTAAAAAAAAACGCTACCTGCTGTTTTTAAAACATTGTACACCTGTGAACCTTTATTAATGCCACTGTGCAAGTTATAAGCCTAAGGCTTTTCCCTGTGCCTGAATCTAGAATGTAGTAGAAAAGCATGTCACATAGACTGTCGGACTATTCTTCTGAAGTAATAAGAATCAGATGAAAATGACAGTCAGGCATTTAAGTTACCAGCACAAAAGGTTAAAGACTCGAGTTTACTGATTTCATGGAACCCTTCATTTTGTAACCATTATATAATTACATTTCTACTTTTCCTTTTGATCTATGACTTTATTTTCTTGTAACCATTTTCAGGCTGACATACGAGCTCTTTTTTTTGTAGTCTTTCTAGCTGCAGTAAAGTGTCTTGTGAACTCTTTCTCTCTGTCCAGTAGATGATGAGCAACTGTTACTGATCCACATAGGGAAATTAACAAGCTGCTTTAATGAAAACTAGATGAGAACAGAAGGACGGAGAGAATTTAAGAAACAAGTGTTGAGAAAATTACAATGCTCATATTGTTAACAAACCAGGCCTAAGAGAAGGATATGTAATAAGTATACATTATCGAATGCAATGCACTATTTTTTTTACATTATTAAAGAACAGGGCATTGTGGTGTACTTATGGTTTACAAGAGTCATTGCTTTGGATTAGAAATTGTTTCATGTATAATTTATAATAATGCAAAGAGATATTATACATAAAAATACAATCAGATACACTAAATGCTGTAATATTTCTGCAAGTAATGAAGTCTGCAACATCGTCTGAAGGTGATGTCTTTCTCGGATGTTAAATTATTTAGCACATGGATACTTTTTCACTTGAGACACAAATAATTCAGGTTAACACAGAAGGCTCAATAATTTAATACATGAAAGCAAAGGTAATACAGAGAAGTGTCTGCAATTGTAATGGTCATGTTAATCCTAAACTGCTTCCCCCCCCCAAAAAAAAAACCTCAATCAAACAGGCAATTTACACTTTGTGATCCCATAGGTGGATCATATAATACAGTACTGAAAAGATACAAATCTGTGCACTAGTTAAAAAGTGGATTTATCTTTTTATCAGACTAATACGGTGCAGATAAAGGTAAACAGTCCTAGAATACAGTAGACACCGTAATCCGCTTATTCCATAAGACATATTCTAGTAAATAACGCAAATAGCAAAGAAAGCTAAATAGCAAACACACAGGCAGGTAACATGAATCAGTGGAGACTGGCATTTAGGGAATCTAAATAAGCAACCACCTTTTCATTTTGGGGTGTATTTCCCACTTTTCCACTCTTGTACATAACCTCCTTTTGCTGAAAACCAAAAGCTAAACTTTGCCAATGAATTATGATATATTCACTTCAGGGGGTAGCTCCAATTTTCACAGGTTCCTTAATGAAGACATTGGGAGCAGAATTAGTTAGTATAAAGCTAATACAGGAGAATAGCTGTGGTATTTCTCTCTTTCACTATATCTCCTTTAGACTAGTTTGAATGTTTAGGACTTTCAGGTTATCCAGTGAGGGTGACATCTCTATACCTACTAGGTCATCTTTAAGTCTCTTCAACAGACCTGGCAAGGTTGCTATTTTCAGTGCCTGAGTTAGTGGAGAAGGTTTTGAATTTAATACCACTAAGAAAGTTAAGGTGTTAGCTCCTGCCTGATCATCTTCCAGCAAATAAATCCTAAGCTTAGGCTTCATGCAGAAAGCCTTAGGATGGAGTAGATGTGTCCTCCTTTCATTTCATGGAGACAAACTAGAAATAGACAAAAAGATTAGTTATGTTCCCCAAGAAATAGTTCAAAAAATTAATTGTACATTTATTTAAGAACTTTCTTTAGACTGTGGAATTACAAATGTATTTCTGGGGTACAGGACTTGGTGTTTCTTTTCTTGAAAAGGTGCTGAGATTGTAAAATTGAAAGAAGGCGGTGCAATCCTGAGGTTTCCCTCTCATAAAACTGTAGCTATGTAAGACACAGACAATACTATGGCTCCGTGAGCCATATTTACCAAATAATGTAGTTACTGGTTGCACAGCTTTAGATATGTAAGTTACAAACATCTTGGATTCTGCTAAGAAGAAATGCATTGATAAGATTGTAAAATAACTTATGCTGAATCTCAGTACCATCAATTAATAATCCAGTCATTGCTACTGCTGATTTTAAAAGATGCTAAAGAAAAGATCCTCAAATTGCATAAATATTTGAAAGGATTTAAGGGGTGCATGTAGCATTACTATTTTAAACAGTTAGAGACCAGGTAGTTAAAAAATTCCTAGCTCACTGACAGACATCTTATGGGGCATTCTTTGACATTTATGACTGCACCCAAACCCACATCAGATGCATCTATTTACAAAATTCCCTCTGTAAGTCAGAGGTAACAAAAACCTAATTCTCTTAAAGAACCATAATTAAAGTCTTCTCTACCTCAGACATTGAGTACAAAACTGTTATATTTCCTGACAAGTAAAGCTCTTACTTGTTTTTAAGATAAAGGTCAGAGTCAATTTTAAATGCCACCAACCTTTGCTGGTTTGGGGTGCATGATTACTCTCTAGCCAAAAATGCACCACAGTTGCCCATTTTCTTGAGAGTTGCAATTAATCAGGGCCCCCCATATTATATTTTTATGATTTGAACCTTAGATTAATGTCTGCAACTCTTGGATAGATCACATGCTTCTAATGTGATGAATGATATCCGTCATATGCAGAAATATAGAGTGCAAACTAAAAGGGAAAAACCTTAATTGAAATAGTACAACTTAGGTAAAAAGTTTAATCACACTTGCCAGTACCTTTTTAAATTAATGGCAGTGCCCATAATTTGAATTAGTTAATCCATCTTTGTTGGAGGATAATAAAATTCGGTTTTCCTTGTAGAAAACATAAGATGGATGCACTGGAAAACAATATAAAAAGACACAGGGAGCAAGCACTAGTGTGATATTGTTGATTAACACAAGTAATAGTGACACTTAGGTGGTGATCAGATGTCAAAATAAGCGTGATGTGCAAATTGTGATTCACACTGTACACTGTGCCTATGACACAACACTTGCAGGGATGTACAATAACAAAGTGCTTCGGGGACCCTCAGGGTGGCTTTAAGCAGTACTCTTTAATGCTACTTACTTTGTGATCACAAAATTCTCCTGAGGAAGCTGCACCGTGTGGCAGCGAAACGCATTGAGAACTCCACCGGGGCTCAATTGTTCCTTCCCATATGAACATTGGACTTATGTTTTTATGGTTTTTATCATTTGTTTTTTGGTCTGCTGATTAAAGTATTGTTAATTAAATTGTCCAGTAAGCTGCCTCTTCCTTCATACCCAGCGATTGGACTGCTCATGACAAGCCACCAATTAGAGGGATTGGTATCTAACATTCCATGCCTATATTCCAGCAAGGTCTGGTAAGTGTACATCCATAGGGGGGTACTGCCGCACGAAAGTAGTGTTAAAGAGTACTGCTTAAAGCCACCCTGAGGGTCCCCGAAGCACTTTTTTATTGTACATCCCTGCAAGTGTTGTGTCATAGGCACAGTGTACAGTGTGAATCACAAGTTGCACATCACGCTTATTTTGACATCTGATCACCACCTAAGTGTCACTATTATTTGTGTTAATCAACAATATCACACTAGGGCTTGCTCCCTGTGTCTTTTTATATTGTTTTCCAGCGCATCCATCTTAAGTTTTCTACAAGGAAAACCAAATTTTAGTTTCTACAGTAAAAGAGATTAAAGGGCAAATTATCCCAGTGGACTGCCTGGCTGGACTATTCTAAAAAGGTTTCAAGGACTACCTGAACTTTCAAGTTCTGTCTCATTAACTATTATAGGCGCTGTACTTTTGTGACATTCCTAGATTGTCTCATTTTTGTTGGAGGATATACCTCATTCAGTTTTTTTAAATCATTACAAAACCTAATGGTCCTGTCTGGCTTTGGAATCAATACAATTGGAGTTGACTATTCTCTTTATGATTCATTTATAACCCCTAACGCCAACAATCTTTGCTCCTCAATAGGTAAAGGATGTCTGCAGCCCTCTGTGCTATGTGAGGTTTCAAATGTAATCTTATACAGGACAAAGAAATGATGTCATGATTTAGGACTTCAGTCGTACCATGTATGGCTGAAAGTACATTTATATACTGTATATTTTTTTTAAATCTTTAACTGTTTGTATTTTAATTTATGACAAAATATGCAAGATTTTTACTGCAAGTATGGCATGCCAAGAGTTTGGTTACTGATCAATTGCAGATCAGTTGACATTCTTAATTACACAGGTCCGGCAAGTACCGGGTTGGTGTACTTTATTATTAACCTCACAAACTTTTTATATAATTTACTTATTTGGACTTTGTTATTTGGCCAAGAACTTGTTCTCCACTTTGGGCACATATAATAAATTATAGTCATCCAGTTCAAAGGTTCTCTTTTGTATTCACATGACCGAACTGTTTCTAATGGTATGCATACCTTTTTTCAATGATGTCCTGCATCTGAGCTACAAGCTCTTGAAAACTGTGCAGGGACACGTCTTGTTTCTAGGTTTTTAGACTCATCTAAGGTATTGTCTGAATCCTTGCTGGACATGAGAGTTAAAACACATATCAAAGCAAGCAGGGCAAGGACTGCATACAACAAGGAGAGACACAACACACACCGGAGTCACCAAGAATATCTCCACGAGCAAGCCCAAAAAGATAAAGAATAATAGAAACTGCAGACTGGACAAACAGCACATAGCAAAACTAACTTTATGCATAATCACTAGACAGAATGTTCCTGTTCTTTATTTTCTCTGTTTCTCTCGCCCTGACCTCCTCTCCCCTTCCCCTCTCCCCCCCCCCCTTTTCTGTTTTTTCTTTATATATTTGATATAGACTGATGCAAGACAAGGACATGAGGAAGAGAAGAAGAGAGAACCTACAAAGAGAACCCACCAACCAATTATAACTAAGAGACCTAAGGACAAAACAACCAGCAAATCAAAGGAACTGGTAGATTAAACACATAAAATAAGTAAAAGGACTGTATAAGTTTGACATACTTAAAAATCAGCAAATTGTTAATATAAGTTGCTTCTGGGGTGGGGGTGGGGCGAGGAGGTGGGGGGAGGAGAGAGCAGCAGAGTATATCGGGGGGAGGGGGGAAGAGAGAAGGAAAAAAAAAAGATCTCCTTCAAGGTAGGTTTTGGTACACTTCTTCACATGGTCATCAATTTGGGCATGGCAGTTGAATGTGTGGATGTTTAATTTTGAACAATTTGCACTGTTCTTTGGTGACTTTTGATAAAATAAGGGTCACCTTGTCTGGATCTCCTCTGGGATACCTGTGAAGGTATGTAATGTCAAATTACATGTTATCAGCAGCCAGAAAGCTACTATGTGCAAGATGGAGACCAGTACTTCTCCCTTCAAAAATGGATCTAATAGAGTCTATCAATAATACCAAGAGTATGGAATACATACGTAGTTTCATAGTTAATAAAGTGGATAAACACAATAAACCATGGGAACAGTACCCCTGCTATGCATGAAACTCAGTTGTAAAATACCCAAATGCCACCACAGATATGCGAAATGAACAACAGAAAAAAACCCATACACGTTTAACCTTATTTTATGCAAGTCTTGAACTTGTTCAATGATGTATTGTTATTTTGAATATTTGTCTTTGAATCTAATATATATTCTGATATCGGTAAACAAATAAAACATAAGTTAAAAATATAACTGAAGGACAGTGAAGAGAACTAATATTTATCAAGTGAAATGCAATGTAATTCTATAAAATGTTTAATAAGGAAAACATAGCATAACTATTGACATGCTCGCAAGCTTGATACTCTGAACAAATCCCAGAGGTTTCCTTGGCAACAGAACACATACGCAGTATTAAAATATGTTGTGATATTTTTGTTAATCTTATCAAATTGTTTCTACAATCTTAGAAAGGTTGCAAATGACGTTGTTTTTAATCATAATCTATCTGAAGAATACTTTACATGTAAAACCCAATCTAATGATTACATGAACTGCATATACTTCTAATACATTTCTCTTTTTACACATATTTTACAAGAAGAAAATTGATTTACTCTAGTGGAGATTCGGGGATTTTGCGCATGAACTACTTTGCAGCTGGGTGCTGCCAGCCGTGTAAAATATCCAGTACAGTTCTGCTATCACCCAGGCATAGTCACACACATTCAAATTTTATTTTATTTGTAGATCACCTTCTGTATCTATTGTTTTTTATGTTTGCATGGTACAAAATACAAATATGAGAGCTAATTTCTGTGGTGTCTGGCGTGATAATATTAGAACTATAAGAAAAACTTTATATTCTCCAAAATATACAGTAGTTCTTCAAGTGTTTAAACATAGGTATGGGCTGGAAATGATTCAGTCTTGCATTGAATTTTTTCCCCTGCAGGTGAAATCGGGGCTAGCATTTTTTATTTTATTCCTGTGTATTATAAATATCAACAAATATCCAATAACCAAATAAGTCTAGAAAGTCCCATGTTATAAATAACTATAAGTATACCACATCCTACAATACATTGACTTTGTCAGAAAATATAAGCAGTGAGCTTACAATTACCAGGAGAAGGAACAGGGAAGTCTTCTAGATATTTTGTTACCTTGAAACCATGGTCTTGTTCTTGAATAAAAACAGGTATCTGGTACATATTTTATTTATTTTTCACCAAAATGAAATGAAAACTTTAGCTCACATCTCATCTTGATGAATAATGCCTGAAAATTGTACTGTGAAATTGTTTCTTTACATGGTTCTTTTTTGGTGGTAATAAACATGCAATTCGATATTTATCAAGGTCTTTTCAATCTACTGATCCATATTCGATTTTAGCCACCTCTCTTCGATGCAATTTTGTAAACTTTTTTTAGTCGCACCTTTTTCTGAAAATTTTGCAGCATCGAACTCCCGAATTCTACGTTGATTTCATAAATATTCATAGGATGTATGAACGTGGGAGACAGACTGATTATGGCCGCGAGTACATCCTATGAATATTTATGAGCCGGCAGACGTGTCACGCTACAGAATGACGATACACGTCTGCCGGCTCATAAATATTCTATTCAGGGATATTTTAAGTCTAAATGCTGCTCAAATCGTCAGTCATTGGAGCACCATCCCACCCGCTCACCTTCTCTTTCACCTTCCCACTCACTTTTCCTGCAGGACGATATTCTGGCAGTAAGCAGTCTGGCAGTGGAGGGAGCAATACAGGGTGAAATTTATTAACGGCGAAGCGTTCGCCCGATAGTAAATTCCGATCACACGATCGGAATTGCGATCGCGCGATCGCAAATCTATCGCATTTATGATTGCGCGATGGTAAATCGATCGGTTTTCCGATCGCGCGGTGGTAAATTGATCGGGTTTACCATCGCGCGATGGTAAATCGAGCAGATTTTACCATCGGGCGATGGTAAATCATGCGGATTTACCATCGGGCGATGGTAAATACCGAGCGTGCGGTAAATACCGCGTTCAATAAATTTCGCCCACAGAGTAGTACTACATCTTATGAATATTCATGAGCTGGCAGACGTGTATCGTCATTCCGTAGTGTGACACGTCTGCCGGCTAATGAATATTCATAAGATGCAGGATCAAAGAAGTTCAGAGATGGTGTGCACCGCGTCCCTAGTTACTCCTCCCCTCCCAGATTGCAGTAGGCAGGGAAGCCCTTCCTGTTTGTTTACTAGGCAACTTCTTTTGAGCTCTCTGACAGACAAATCTCCTCCTCCGGAAGTTGAATCTGATCTTCGTGACTCCTATGAATATAGAGGAAGCTTTATGGAGATAAAAATAAGGTAGGATACTCTATTAATATTCCATTCTATCTGTCAGTTCCTCACATACTTTACAGCCCCCCACTCCTTCCTCGACTTATACAAGGTCATAGAAAATGTCATAATTTTTGTCCCAAAAACTGACCTCGACTTATACACGAGGTCAACTTATTATACTCGAGTATATACGGTAGTTTTGAGGTTTCAGGTGCACTTTAAATTGAACCTGTCTGCACAGCTGCCATTCTCTTGTGTTCACGTTTTCTGCATTATTTGCAAAAATGAAAACAGAACTGTGTTTTGTGCATGTGTTTACATAGAGTGTTTTACTTTCTCTGAGATGACAAGTCAAAAAAAGCAATATGAGTTTTATATTCTATACACAACCATTCCGTCAGCAAAGGCAATGTCCATAGGGAATAATCAACAGCTAAACAGATTCAATTAGATCAGCTACCCTTTAACAGCTTTCATGTTTAAATGTTTAGTTTTGTTCGTTAAATGCGGCTGCTTACCAAATGCCAATAAAATCTGCAGGACAGTGGCATAGCTGCTTAGAACTGGCCTGGGGTGCATATTCACCTAATTAAAATGACAATAGCCATCAATAAAAATCATTGATCTCCTTTTAATTGTATAAAAGAAAAGCTGTGTCCTATTGTGCATTCAACAGGTCGCCTGTTTAGTGATTTGTATTTGAATTAATGAGGGATTAATGCAAAGGAAAAAATATGGAAATGCGTACTTTGCAGTAATCAAAGAGAAATTAACGGGCCCCAAAATATGCAAACAGGAAGCACCTGTCTAATATCTCCTAATCATGCAAAATAAGGGGAAATCAAATTACAGAAATGAATATGTTGACACTTTGCATGCATTAATCATCACTTTGAAATGCTTAATCTCATTTATGCGAATTTACAAAACTATAGCACTTATCTAGGAAATGATTCTAAACACAAATCGAATACATTTTTATTTAAACTGTACTTGAATTCGTTTTGGTGTCATTGTTTAACTAACTGTTCACTAATTTCTCTAGTTCACATTTCCATTTACCTTACTAGCTCAAAGGCTGTTACTGTTTTAAATATGTGTTTATATGCAAAATAACATTGTTAAAAAATTGATCATTTTTATTTTTTGAATTGATAAAATAATTCTATAGCAGAAATTATACTGACTGTACAGAATGTGTGCTTGGCAAGCAGGGGGATATCAAAGAAATGAATATTTTTCTTCTCAGAGCTGCTTTATCAAGAAAATCAGTTTTGAAAAGTCAGCATTGGTTAGCCTGATCCAGGGATCAGCAAACTTCCTTGAGGAGGGAGCCATTTCACTCCCTCCTTCAGCGGTGACAACTATTTTGTGAGCCACTAGAGGAGTGCACTCCTGCCGATGGCCAATCAGAAGAGCCATCTGCAGTCATGGGTGTGGCTTCGGAGGTGCAGACCCCTGGCCCAATCAGTCTGGGACACATTGTATCTACAAAATGAGATTATATAAATTGTTACATTGACTTTTCAGTATGGAATGTTGAAATTTGTGCACCTGTTTATGGTACTGTAATCACTTCAACAGCTTTCCTTATGAATGTAATATATACCCGCTGACACAATACTATAAATAAAGATTAGTACTATGTAATAATACTAGTTTTATATGTTTAATGTAAATATGATTGACATTTTCATGCCAGCTAGCCTGCCTATGTTAATAAATAAATGTTAAATACTATTCATAGATTTCCCACAGAGTGGAGAGGGGTATTGTGGGGGCAGCACAGTGTGGGAAGGGTGCAGTGGAGGAAGCACAGTGTGGAGAGGGTGCAGTGGGGGTAGCCAGGGCAGCCATCAGGAATTTTGGGGCCTCATACAGCCTAAGTGTCGCGCCCCCCCCCCTCCGCCATTTTAA
>WMED01015854.1:0-13506 GCA_019650415.1 Pipa parva
CTACACGCGGACATCACCGAACGCTTTAAAGGTACTGGAGTCGGATTCGCCTCGCTGAGACTGGAATACCTTTAAAGCGTTTGCTGATGTCCGCGTGTAGGAGAGTAACCATTTTGCCAAGGTGAATGAATCGAAGGATCGCGAGGTGAGTTCACACTTTGCTAAATTACCCCCATAAAGTGATGTATTCTTGTGATATTTTACTTGTATTGTTTAATGCACTTTTCCCATGTCTCTGTTGTACTTTTATTGCTGGATTGTACAGCGCTGTGTGAATTTGTGGCGCTTTATAAATAAAATTATACATACATACATAGAAGAAGACAATGCAGGTAGCCTAACAATCTGAAAAAAAGCATTACTAATCACTTTGCCTTAGTTTGCAGATTATTTCGATATGGGATGAAGCACATGTACTTATTTGGCCTGCCTTTTAATAGGAACTGAATGGCATTCTCTCTAACAGACATAATCAGTAACACCAGAAAACAACAAATTCTAATTTGGATTAGCATGGCACAGAGCAATTCTCTCTTTCTAGAATATGAGAATTTCATTGCTTTGTATTTGTTTTTGCTGATTACAACCATATATTATCTCTTGGTCAAACAGACCCATCCTCCCAGTGATTCATGAGGTGGCCCAGAATGCCCAAGTTTAAGGTGAACTATCAAACATTCTAGAAACTCCGTAGAACCTTTGCCATTACTGTCTTCATAATGCTTTTCACCATTGGAAAGCAATGCAATAGCAACCAAATTTACTATCCCTTTTTTTACAGAGCTAATTATTGTTTAACAGAATAATGTGTCGTGCATTATAAGGTTTACTTATGGCTTTGTATTTATCACTGAAGCAGAACCCATTGCAAAGCGCAGGTATACGTTAACAAAGCAGTGCAGTTCTTTTGTAATTTTGTCAGTTCCAGTTAAACATTGCTGTTTATAGTCGTTGTGTAATCATGCTAATAATTATTATTGTAAAATGCTCAGAAGAAAATCATTGGCTTAAAGAATTGCTCAACCTTTACTTGAAGATTATTAGGGTCATTTTGAAACTAAAGTAAACATGTTTTAATCATGGTTCTCAACTCTCACAGACTTCTTTAATGATAATCTTTTGATTGTGTCATTAGAATAGCTCACTGTGTGCGTACGTGCTCTCACATGAACAGACTTCTTAAGGATAAACAATTATTGTATTCAGACCATTGGTAACATGAAAAAGAAGGCTTTACTTCATCTACAAGTTTTGCATTTGGTGAAACATGTTTTAGCAACAAATTCATTCACTGATAATTATTACATTCAGACCTTTGGTAACATGAAAAAGGAAGGTCTTTCTAATGTCTTTTTTTACTTAACATGCTTAATCTACAACAAGTTTTGCATAGGGTTAAACGTGTTTTGGCAATTCTTCACAGAAACAGGTGCATTTTATTTATCCTAAAGAGTCCCAGTGAATCCCTAGCAACTTCCATTCTAGAAGGTAGATTAAAGGAGGATTAATAGCATTCATGGACGCTGTAGTGTGAATCTGTGATAGGATCTATGATTTGGCACAACAGTTGTGGCCCCAATAGGCTTTCGGTATCAAGAGGATAAAAGATTAAAAAAAAAACCTTTTAACCAGTTGAGAATAAAAAGGAGGCAGATTACCCATGAAGAGGATCCTGTGTTTGTTAAAAGCCAGCTAACCCACATCTTGCCTGTAGTTTATGTATGAAGTCTTGCATTGCACTTTGTTCTGCTTTACCAATAGAAACATCAGGATAGCAGAGTATGCTATTTCTTCCTCTAAACGTACCAAAAGTAGTGGTTATGCCATAAATCCCATCCACGTGTATTTGTCACAAAGAATGTTTGTGGTTCCACCATCCCAACTGCTAGGTATGTAACCCAACCCTAAAGGGAATTTAGCATGGAACAGACTGCAATGCAGGATGTAATGTGCCTCGCAAGAGGTAGGTATGTACCATAGGCAGTTGTGGTTGTTTTAGTCACAAAAAGCACACTTTACACATCTTTGAAACCATTCTTATCTTGTGCAATACAAGATAAGAATGGTTGTTTTAGTCACAAAAAGCACACTTTACACATCTTTGAAACCATTCTTATCTTGTGCAATACAAGGCTAAAATTGAAAAAAAAAGCAAATGTGTTTTTTTTTTTCAATTTTGGTCGGAGTGTTCCTTTAAGGTGAGAGAAGTAGCTATACAAAAACCCTTCCAAAGAAGTAGTAAAAAAAAAAAGCATAATAGGGCTTAATAAATTTCAACTACTGTATGGTGATATTAACCTACCAGGGGAAATTATTCCCTTTTAGTAAATACCCCCCCAAACACCTCTCAACTCTCCATACTTCAAGGCTTAGTTCAGCCATACATGGCAGGGCTGCAGATAATCCAGTGCAAGCTGCAGAATGCAGCAAAATTATTTCATAATCAGTACTGTGGATATTAAAGTTGTTTGCATTTAAATAAATTCTCTTAATTTTTTGCATTACTTTGCATATGCATGCAACTTATGACTTTTTATAATATGTTGGGTTGTGTCAAAGTAGCAAATTCAGCAAGGTGTATTGCTCCAAATTCAACAAGCATAGCAACATGTGAATTTACTACACCTGGGAATTCACACTTTCATGAATAAGCCTTTTTAATGTGCAGATCAGATCTTTACTTTAACAAGATATTTACAAATGTTTCCTGCAGGGCAATGAAAATACAGCTACATAGCTCTAATTCACTACTGAGCCGCACCCGGTTAAGGGATGATATTGTAATGAATATATAGCTACATAGCGCTAATTCAACACTGAGCCGCACCTGGTTAAAGAGATGATATGGTTACCTTATTTCTTAGGAATTTTCTTTCAAAGTGGTGAAATGAAACAGTTATTTAGATATATTAGGTGAACTTGATCTGCAGTTTAGGATTCCTTCTTATCTCATTTAATATGTGTAAAGCCAGTATTCCAGTTCAAAAAAGAGTGTAAGATTACACTGGAAGCTATGCATACCCTTTAAGATTTACAGTATTTGCTAGCTATATCCTGAGGTTTATTTTGCATTAGTCTATGAATGAGGCACACCTATAGAAGACAAGACAGTCTGAGCATGTGCAGTGCTAGAGTACAGAGAAATATGGAGCTACTGTATAATTTATTTTTCTCATAGGGCTACTGTACACTTTAGCATGTTCTGCAGTCTCTTTCCATTATGTTTAGCATTTCTGGCCAAAACAATTTAAGGCTGTAGTTTTCCTTTAATGGAAGTCTTATGGAAAAATGACTGACACAATATTGTGATACCCTAGTGAGTTATGTCGACACATTTCAATTTGCTACATTGGTATGTAACTATATAATATTTGTTATAACTTTATGAGGTTATACTACAGAAATGTAATTATCTCTGTTAAAGGAAAACTAAACCTTAAAAAATGTTTTCTTCTGCAAAGAGACAGCAGAGCAGACCCAGATGTACAGTAGCCATGAGACAAAAGACCAGCTCCTTGGAAGTTGTCAGCACTTTGGCTCCATATTTTTCCTGTACTGTAGACACTGCACAGTCATCTTATACCAAACAGAAGCCCTTCCATCAACCACCTACTTCACCACTGTCAAAGTCATCCCAGCGCATTCAGGGCAGTACACCTTGCCAAATTTGTCTCTTTAACACTTGGTAAAAAGGCGAAGGTTGCGCGCATGTTCTCACAAAGTAATGCAAAGAGGTGTATAAGCCTACGACTGTCATAAGGTGATAGACAGATAATTCACCATACAGCCTATATATTTTATAGTTTTTCACTGATAAAAGGATGAACTGGCCATTAACTCGTTAACTCATTGCATTAGCTCTACAGAAAACCACTGCAGTCCAGAGTATGCATCAGAGCATATTAGTAACAAGTGCTGCAGTGTGGGGGAGGGGAGTAGTTAATTTCTACTAAATACATCATATCAAACTCAACATCTTTATTATTCACAATCCTAATTAAACACTGTTCAACTAATGTTCCACAGTGCAGTGATTTGGGCTAAAAGCTTGATTTTAAAGTCATGCTATAACTGTTAAATGTATCTATTTTTTTGCAGTGCAGTCCTTAAGAAGTACAGACTGAGATAAGAGATATATATATATGTGTATATATATATATATATATATATATATAGTAGGATAGACTGGATCTATAAATAGTAGGATAGAGTGGTTGTGTTAGTCCACAGATGCAAAAAAAAATGAGTGTGTGTTTGTTTATATAATATAATATATATATATATATATATATATATATATATATATATATATATAATATAATATAATATAATATGTAGGACAATTATCCAATCTAGTTGATAAAGTATTAATTCTACAAACAATACATTTAGCCACTATAGAAAAGTGTGATTGGGTTAGAGACTGAGGGTATTATTCTCTAAAGTCCGAATTGTCACGTAAAGGTGTGAATTTGCCAGCTAAAGACAGTCTCAATAGGCTGCTACTGTCGCAGTCGCATCTTTATAATGAGAATATTCTCACAGTCACAACTTTACTATGGAAATATTGTCTCAGCCGCAACATTAATATTGTCCTCGTAGCGATTTCGCAATGGGAAAATTTTCGTATTCACAGGTTTGCTATGGGAATCCGCTGTTTGAGAATTCAAAATTCGAATTCGGACTTTAGAGAATAACCCCCTAAATCACTAGACTGCAAGGGAATTGACAGAATGTGAAGAGGGATGGAGGAAAGTTATTTCTGTTTTCAGAACACTGGATAAAGAAACATACTCTTTCTTTTTTGTTAAATATGGTACAGCCAGGTATTCTGGCTGCTGATATTTTCGGTCCTTGTAAAGTGCAGCAATGCCACTAATTTACTTGGCAGCATTTATTTAAATGTAAACACTGGTTGGTGGCAGGCTGCAAGGAAACTGCCCTTATGCCATTGACTAAATAGTAAGGATGTCATTGGGTGCTGTGCAAGTGTTTGGCCTCTCACTTTTATTATTATTATTTATTCATTCTTATATAGCGCTACTATTTTATGCAGCGCTTTACAGAGATTCATCATTCACTTGCAATTTCAATTAAATAAAACATGACTGGTAGAGCAGGGAGTCAAAAATCAAAGCTCCATTTGACTTGGTCCTGTTTTGCTCTTCTGAGATATTACCCCCTAGGAATATCCCTTAACTAAACTACACATCTCATTCGCTACCTTAACCCCCCTCTTTGTTTGCTTTGTGCCAACTTAATCCCAAAGATGCATATATATTGTGCATTAGTATTGAAGAGAGGGACTGAGATTTGAGCTGTAGCTCAAGGCCATGTGAAGCTTCAACCGCGCGCATATATAAGAAAATGTGATTGGGGGTGGGGAAAGGCTTTTGCACTTAGCAAATTAAAGTAATAATTTTACATCTGAATTCTGGCAGAGGCTTCAATTAAAGTAAAAATGTTGAGTCCGTGTTAGGCCATTTTCATTTCAGTCTAATCAGTAGGCTTTTGATGTATGACCTATTAGGAATTGGGCACTCTGCCAAATATACAATCTAGACCACAGCCTTTTTCTGTTTAAATGTGTAGGTGAGTTATGATCAAATCCCTCTGGAATAATAATGTAGCTTTCAGAACAAGGCAGCAATTGAGAGAAAAATCTTCATGATCTCAACCAATGGGCTAGAAAAATATTCAGAAAACGCTATTAATGGGAGGTTTATTTTTTTGCAGTTTGTCTCGGGCAACACAAAAATATCTGATAAGTTAAAACCTGATGGCAGATGCTGCAGCCTTTACTGGATGACCCAACAGCTGGAAATGCAGAGTTTAGATTTGGCTGGGAATTCTGGGAAAACATTGTTTGGGCCCATGAGATTCATAATAAGCTTTCCAGGACTGTACTCATAATGTCTTTATTATAGATTATTATTACTTATCTGCAGTGTTAACTTCTTCATTATAAAAAAAAAATTGCCAGTTTCAATAAATACTAAAATGGACCCTAACTGATTTAAGAATTAAATATTTGTATTATAATGCTCATATGCAAGCAAATGATTGGGAAAAGTTAAGGTGTTATTGTTCATGTACACCAAAATGCTCAAACCAATAATATTCAAATTGCGGCTGTCCCATAATCTACAACAGACCACTTTTGTAAATCCAATCTTTCAAACAGCCAAAAAATCTTCTTCTAATATGAGATATAATCATATTTAAACATTTTTTTTTTTCACATTCTCTCACCACTAATTTTAATGTCTAACTATCATTTGATTGAATTTTTTTTTTTTTATATTCAAACATTTTTATTGAATTTTATATTTGTAAATGAACAGCTTACAACAATTTAGAGTCTGAGTAAAATTGTCATTGGAACATGAACAGATAAGAAAAGAAAAAAAAAACAGAAACAAAGATAACTGACTTGTTCTGGTATGTAACTATTGATGTTTACATAATGTTGGAGAGAGGATCGAGAGCTCCCAGATTTTGTTTTTTTGCTTATTTCTAGATTTAATTTGTTTTATTTTCTTTTTGGGTTAAAGGCCAATCTTCCCACTTTTCTTTGATTAAGTCTAGATTTCCTATGATTCGTGCAATTAGGATTTCGTATTTTTTAATTTGGTCTATCTCGCTTTGTATTTGGTTTATAGTTGGAATATGAGACGTTTTCCACCTTCTGGCTATATTTCATTTTGTTATCTGTAGAATATGCAAACAGATCTTCTTCTGGTTTTTGTTGATTTCTTTGGGAAGAATATTGAGGAGTGCTGCCTGTATTGTTGGAGTTACTACTAACTTTGTTATTTGAGATATGAGGTTGAATATTTGTCTCCAGATAGGTTCTATCAAAGTACAGGACTACCATATATGTATATAGTCTGCTTGATTTCTCTGGCATCTCCAACAACTGGATGTTGGTAACTTATATATTTTCTGAATTTTATCTGGTGTGTAATGCCAGGTATAGATGATTTTCTTTGCCATTTCGTGATGTGTTGTATTGCTGGATAGTAGGTTTATATTTGTTATAATTTATTTCAGCTTTACTTCATTCAGTTCTGTGTTGCTTTTCTCTTCCCAGTATTCAATTATTTTGGGTGTAAAGTAAGAGCTGTCTGATTCCAGATCTTTGTATGCATTGGTGATTCCCCCTTTCTGGTAGTAGTAGGAGTGGCATCTGGCTTCGAATTTGGTTTTGGCTCTAAAGAGGTTGCTTGCTGATTTATCTCTCAGAAGCCTATTCATCCATGCTGATACTCGTAAATAGTTATAAAATTCTTGATTTGGAATCTCATATTAGTTCTGTAACTGGGTAAAGGTTTTAATTTCATTGCTTTGCATAAGACCTTTTATCATTTTAATTCCTTTCTCTTTCCATGTGGTCAATGTAAGATTTGGAATTTCAGCCTCCAAGTGGGAGAGTTGTGTGAGTGGTCCTGGATATGGGGAGATAGAGGAGGTTTGTCTAATATTATCCCACATTTTCAACGTATGCGTTATTGTTAGAGGTAGTAGCATATTTTTAATTTTTTGGAGTGGTTTTTAAGATTGGATCAATAGCGCCAGAGTGTAGGGTTTTACATATTCACTTTCTATGTCTGCCCAGCTCTTAGTACCTTGTTGTGCAAACCAAGGAGGTATCTGATCCAGGGTCGTAGCTACGTAGTATCTTCTAATTTCTGGAGCCTGTAATCCACCTCTTTCTTTGTTTTTGTATAGGAAGGTATTTGGAATTCTGGGTTTTTTGCTGTTCCAAATAAATTTGTTTATTGTTTTCTGCCACTTTTCTAAATAATCTTTGGGGATCTGGATTGGTAGCGTATGAAATAAATATAGGATTTTTGGAATTATGAGCATTTTTATTGAACTTATTCTTCCCAATATTGTTATATACTGTGTCCACCATGAATTGATAGTTTGATCTATTATTTTAGATATTTTGTTACAATTTTCTGATATTGTCATTGGTATTGTTTTTGATTCCTAGGTATTGCAGGGAGGAGTTTTTCCAGTCGAATTCATATGTTTTTTGGAGACATGGGAGACTCTGTGGTTGGATTCCAAATGAAAGTGCTTGAGTCTTGGAAGTGTTAATTTTGTAAACTGATATAAAGCTGAATTCAGTAAGAGTTTGGAAGAGCTTCTGTAGGGATATCTGTGGATCTGTGATATATATATAGGATTACATCATCAGCAAAGAGACCGATTTTATGTTCTGCTGGGCCTATTTTAATTCCTTTTATTTTAGTTTCCTCTCTAATCTTCTGTGCTAGTGGTTCCATGACTAAGGCAAAAATTAGTGGTGACAATGGGCAGCCTTGTCTTGTCCCGTTCATTATTTGGAATTGTCTTGAGGTGAAGCTTCTTATGTTCACTATTGCTGATGGTTGTGTGTATAGGGCTAGCGTTGCTGTTATAAAGTTGCTTGGAATCTCAAATCTTTCTAGTATTTTACGTAGATAGGTCCAGTTGATTCAGTCAAAAGCTTTCTCTGCATCCAATGAGAGCATAAGCATAGGTATGTTTTTCTGCATTACCCAGTATATTATATTAATGCTTCTTCTCGTAGTGTCTGGGCTTTGCCTCTCCTTAATAAATCCAACCTGATCATTGTTTATTAATTGAGGCAGAGCTTCTTTCAGTCTATTGGCTAGGATTTTAGAATATATTTTAATATATTTTAAGGTCTGTGTTTAACAAACTTATAGGTCTATAATTTTGGCAATATTATGGGTCCTTCCCTTCTTTTGGAATGGTTGTGATATGTGACAATAACATCTCTTTTTGTATTCCAATCTGAATGAATTGTACAAGTCCTGCATGTATGGTTGTAGTAAGTGCTTGTATTTTTTGTAGTAAAGGTGTGTATATCCATCTAGACCTGGGGATTTTTTTGCTGGGAAGGAAAGAATCGTTTCTTCTATTTTTTCTATTGATATTGGGGTTTGAAGTTTTTCTCTTAGAGTGTCATCTAGTTTTGGTAAGTTTATTGATTGTAAGAAATTTTCTATTTTGGTTTCTAGTTCTTTTTCAGAAGAGAAGTTCTTATGTGAGCAATTTCACATAAGATATAACAACTGATTTTTTATCATATGAACTGTAAAAATCAGCAAAAACCAAAGCAGATGTATACCTCTCTACGCGTTTCGCAAGTTCTGCTTCCTCAAGAGGGTATAATCACAATCTTTTATATACATTGGGTTACAATTCATATGATAAAAAATCAGTTGTTATATCTTATGTGAAATTGCTCACTGAGTACTTTATACATTTGATTCTTTTTGAGCATCTTTCATGTTTTTTATTTATTTTTTAAATATAATAAATATGGACATATCTTTTGGAATATCGTATCTTCCACTTATTTAATACTGAGTAACGATTATCCTGAGAAGTGATTGTCCTGGAGTTCGCACTGGCACTTATCGTTTGGGAGCTGTGTGGGTTAAACTGCAATATTCAAGTCTATTCAGTCCATCAGTTTTCCATTTAACCATCGAAAGGCTCTCACCTCATCAATTGTTTAAAGGCGAAAATGTTTTATTATTTCTGGTGAGCATATTTATTGAACATCACATTCAGGGTATTTTCATCTTTCCATTCACTTTTACCAGGCACGTTTGGGACATACATTTGTGATAAGGCACTTAGTGCCTTTTTTTTTTGCGCTTTCTCTTAGTCTTTTCCGTATTTTACCGTCCATATATATTTACTAGAACGTTTACTTCATTAGTAGAGCCTAAGTTAGTATTAGTTTTGAGGTGACAGGTGCACTTTAAGGCCAGTTACTACAAGACCTTCTGACCATGAACTTGTCACACTGGACTCCTAGATTGAGGGCTTCTTCAGGTGACTGATGGAATGATGTATGCACAACATCTATCATGATCTGGGTTCATAATACAGTTCCTAATCCAGAACAAAATACGTTCACCTATGATTTTAATTAGTGTTAAGGCAAAATGACACCCAGATCCCACAAACATCTGTGTTGTGTTGCTCTGGTAACAAGTTTGTGTTTTTACATGTTGCTGCCTAACAATGTGGAATGAATAAATAACTAAATCAGCTGAAAGAACAGCCAAGTAGTGACTCTGACTTTGTTACATGAAAACGGGCACCTAAACCCCGAATAACAATTTTATTTCTATTGCATGCTTGTTCCTGCGCAGTAATTTTAAAAGGGAACTGTTTTGTCCATAAATAAGTGTTGTGTCACAACACTTCAGTCACTGACGGCAAACGAATTGAAAAGACAACGATTAAAGTGAATCAAACTAAATTACCCTGGAGTTCACACAATCTCTTGAGTCCTGACACTTGTTTTGTGGACAGACTTCCTCAGTGGCATTGTTTCCCAGCTGACTGCATTTTCTTTCACATTCAAGTTGATGGATGAGAGCACATATCAAAGGGTTCCAGAAAGCGACAGATAGTCAAAGAATAAGATAAAAATAAAAAGCATACTGGAAAATCTGGTTAATAATGCACAGTTACGAGTTGTACTTAAGTATCCTAATTTAACACTGAAATACAATTGCACTAAGACATTTTAAATGTATCTCTCTTTATCTCTAGCTGTCTTTCCCCTATGCTAGAGGACAGTCTAAGAATAGTGATACTGACTAGCATGGGGTAGAAGCAGTAATAGCTCTTAGAATGTCTTTTTCACTTGACTGTACATACTGAGTACTTCCCTAAAGCACAGATATATTATTTACTTTCATCATCTTTTTCTTTATTACAAATTCCTTACAGATACAGGATTCACTACAGCAAAATATGTTGTTTTAAAGTGCACCTGTCACCTCAAAACTCTAATACTAACTTAAGTTCTACTAATAAAATAAACGTTTTGTAAATAAATGTGTTTTTAAAAATGGACCTTTATACAGTGTTTCTCTTTGTCATCTTCACTGTCAGCCCGACTTTTCTTTCTGGGGTTGGGTGGGGATAAATGATGATTGACATTATAGCTCCTCCAATCAGATCCCTCCTGGATCGTGATTTAAGGGATCTGATTGGAGGAGCTATAATATCAATCATTTAGCCCTGCCCAACCTGACTCCAGAAAGGAAAGTCGGGCTGACAGGGAAGATGGTAGAGAGAAACACTTGTATTATGTAATGCACTTTTCCCATGTCTGTATTATATTTGTGGCTGAATTGTACAGCGCTGTGTAAATTTGTGCTGCTTTAGAAATAAAATTATATATCCACAAATATTTATTACAGTGCAACTCATATTAGCCTTCTTCAACTATCTTCTGAGCTAAAGCAACATTCTCGGGCTCACTAGAATTTCATTTCTTAATGCAGCCATGATGTTTCTAGTAATGCAATATATTTCTATTCCCCCATCTATGGTGCAATAATGGTTTCTTAAAGCGAAGAAATTAGAAATGTGCAATTGATATAAATGTTGATATAAAACAAGAAACATAACTGAACTAATTCAAGTCTTCTCTACTACTCAGAGATGCCTAATCTGTTCTGCTGCAATATCTTTCCTTCTGAATTTACCTGTTTACCCCTAACTCTCCCTTTCTATCTGATTACATTTGTACCGTACGACTTCTCTTATGTAAATGTTATTAAAATTAACAATAATAAACTGAAGTGGGAAAAGCGCTGTAATGGCAGGTAGGAAAAAAAAACTATAATTTTTTTTTTTGGTAATAAACATTTCCCCCTATAGGAAAACACTGGAAATTGTCTATAAAGTATTGTTTGTCTCTTCCACTCCCATAAAGTTACGGACACTCATTATAAATGTTGAAAACAGCAATAATACACTGATTGATGTAATAGTCATTAATTTTCTGTAAACTTGTGTTATTAGGTTAAACAAGACATTGTTGTAGTAATTCCTGAAATATATAATTATGGGTAACATGGGGGAAAATGTACTGTAGCCACAAGCTTACTTCCAATTTATGTATGTGGTTAAAGAGAAACTATGTAAATAATTCATTTCGGCATGAAGCCTGCTTAGCAACTAATGATTACCTTTGAAATACGTAACATTACTCCTTTCATGATATCAGATCTAATCAAGTAATTGAATAAAGCAGAGAGGGGAGCTTAGTGTAAGACGCAACAGTGTATTTGAAATGATCTTTGTCTGGGAGTCTCGGGGTTAAATACAATTACAGATTGCTTTAACAGCCCTATGCTAATTACATTTTGTCATCTCTACTAAATTGTAATGCTCACTTTATAAGGCTAGGTTCACACCAGCATATTGTGCACCGCGTATTTAAAAAAAAAAAAAAAAAAATCTGCGGCGAAAAAACGCCAGAGAAAATCCGTAGAGAATAACGCTAATGGAAGAAAAATGTTTTTATAACACTTTTTAAACATTTTTTTTTTTTTAAATACGCTGCGCACAATACGCTAGTGTGAACCTAGCTTTAGACATGGAGTAAGTTATTCATAAAGGGTGGATTCTCATGCCCAAATGAATTTGTCTCAGTTTGTCCCATTGCATATTGTAGTCAATTACAAATATTCACTATTTAGTGCGTTCACACCCTGATAAAAGGAAGTGCTGTAAAATGATTTCTTGGCATAGTTGGGTGAATAGACAAAGTGAAGTTATCTCGGCTTAAAGGAGACGGATGATAACCCCCCCCCCCCTCGCTTCCCATAACTGCGCATTTCTAAATTAATGTCTGCATGCTGCTAGTATGCATGATTTTTCATAATAAAGGACAGTGTCATCATTTTGTAGCATTTTGGTCATATTGTTTCCTTTGAAATGTAACATAACATGAGACATTGCCAAAAATTTCTAGCTGATGCCGGCATTTCAGCATGGTGGCACTGTCATCAGAATAATACTTGGAATTAATGGCACAGCTCCAATAACTGCCTGAAGCTTTCAATTCTCATAGCCATTCATTTATGGTGAATGGACATAAAGTCATGCATAAATAGATCGCGGATGGAATTTATCAAACTGTGGGAGAATTTGCCACATTGCAGAAAATAGCAATATTTGCTGAATATGGCAACATGCTATTTGTAGTGAATTCACAAGTCTATGTGACAGTTGACACTTTGATGATTTCCCCTTTAGTTGTTGCATGCAGATAGTTTATTCTTTATCTGCGTACTCTTTGTCAAGCATTTGTAATTCCATGCCAGAATCTACAAGGGCTGTATTCTTTATTCTTAGTTACACAATGCCAAAGTAGAAATCAATCCAGCTAGATTGATGTGAAAACCAATGAACTCATATTATTAGTTACAGACAATTGAATTCTTTTAACCATAGTTATCAATATTGTCTAGTGAACTAGGATTTTCAAGTCTTCAAGATTCAATTTATTCCATCTCCTAGAACACAACCATAGCAACAATAGCAAACCAGTTTATAAACGTGACTCACAGAGGGAAAAAATTCATCAATGACAGTTCAATTCAGTGTCCCTCTGTATATACTCGTGTATAAGTCGAGAAATTTAGGTAAAAAAAAGCATTTAAAATCCTA
>WMED01015856.1:0-13506 GCA_019650415.1 Pipa parva
TCCGTTGGTCTGAGGGACCGTGAACTGGCCCACTGTGTAAAAAGTTTGGGGACCCCTGGTGTAAAATAAAGTAGGCAACATCATTGTATTTATATGTTAGCATTCCATGTTGCACAATCAAGCGGTGCCTGAACATTCAGTGGATGCTGTCCTTCCCTTGGTTTTAAAGTTCTTTTCTAGGTCAAGACCTTGACTATCTGCTTGAGGCTGCATGCTGTTTATTGTCCTCATCACATTTTATACTTTCTCTGTGTTGTGATAATGGAATGTTTTTCCTTTCTACCCTATGAGACTTTGTCTCACTCTGAGTTTTTGGCATGTCACAAGGTCCAGCTGGCTGTAATTATTTTGTGGTTACATTCTGAAAGCTGTAATTTTTTTTCTCAGCTTTCTAGCTCTAGTAAATATACATGGGATGCACTACAACATGAGTTTAGAAAACATATGCTTCTACAGAGACTGCCTTTATAAATCATGGGGCCCAACAACTTGACAAGTAGGGCCTGAATATTACTTTGCACTTTTTATACATTCCAGTTACACTGCAGACTGCACAGTTATGTGACTCAGTACCTAGCAGTTCAATTGATTTGTAGCCAATGACTAACTGGCTAAGGCCCCTCCTGCTTGCTGAGCTGTTTAGGCTCCCACAGCAGTACTGTCACGGATCTCTGGGAACACACAATGGTTTTACCACAGGAACTGGGTACTAGAGGATCTATAGTGAACCCAGAGCCTGTTACACCTCTGGAAGCAGTAAAGCATACAAAACATGAGGAAACAAGTGCAAGGTGGTACACCTCTGGAAGCATTAAGGTGTACAGTGACCAAGTGCTGGATCAAGGAGCGACTGTATTCAGGAATAAATGTGACTAGGGAATAGGGTGTACCACAGCGGGAGATGGCACTGGTAAACACTGAGGTACGGAATCTAAGGAGATCCTGGTCTTCACCCTGAAACCCCTGCAAGGGAGTATGGCTTTTGCAGCAGGGAACCTGTGCAAAATGTTTGCAGATGGCTTACAAGATTAAGAGACATTAGCCTTGAAGTATATGGAATAGAAGGAGCAAATACCATGTGAATATACCTTATTTCTGAGACAAAGCTTTACTACACAAAGTTTATATACTGTAGGTAATGTACTGTTAAAAGCGCAGTAACACTTAAAAATGTATGCCTATACACAGGGTACACTTAGGGGGTTATTTGTCAACAGGGACAATCGTTTACAGAGGTCTAGTTCACCATAGCAACCAATCAGAAATTGTCTTTCAGAGTTTAGTTTCCCTATACCAGGGGTCGTCAAACTTTCTTCAGGAGGGAGCCATTTCACTCCCTCCTCCGGCGGCGATAACCATCTTCTGAGACGCCGGAGGAGGGAGGTGTGCCCTCTCCCGACCCCATGACCACCGACAGCCAATCAGAAGAGCCGTCGGCGGTTGTGGGCGGGGCTTGGGCGTGGCTTCAGCAGTGCGGCCCGAGCCACAACAAGGCGGCTAAAGAGCCGCACTTTGCCGACCACTGCCCTACACCACTGAATGCTAACAGCTGATTGGTTGCTGTGGTTACTAGACCTCTAAACAGCTTGCCCAGTTGAAGAATTCCTTTGGTGGAATGTATTTCCAAAGATTAGCAATTCTAAGAGAAAATTGTATTTTTATTTCAGAATACATTCACTTTCACTTTTTGTTGAGCTAGGTCCCAAATCATGTGTAGCTATTGCTCAGTTAAAACAATGGCAGTGGATGGGTATTTGTTTAAACAACAGAAATACATGCCTGACAATAGCAAATTGAAATAAAAAAATATAATTCAGAACTACCCATAGTGATCTGGATAGCAATTTTTAAATCATTCTCCCAATTAGTGTTACCTGGGTTATTTGCAAATAGATAAACAGTAGCTTGACAATAGATTACAATGTAAAAAATATATATATATACATTTAATAAATCAGGCAACCATAAAACATATTGTTCGTTATATTTTATGTGGCCATAATAAAGATACTGATGTAATTTTAGGACTATCTTTAGAAAACAAAGAGGAGCTGGTCTTAAAAAACAGTTTCTGCCATTTCTGCAAAAATGAACATAACAATTCATGCTAAAACAACAGGCACTTGTGTGTTGCTGAACATTAAAGGCTTAGGTGTGAAATATGAACCGCAGTGAGCAGCTGGCTGCCGTTAGTAATTATCATGCTGCAAATTAGTGTAAATTGCCTCTTTTCTTCACATTATAATTTCTCAAACAGTAACATTGTGGAGTAGAGGGAAGATATAAGCTACTATGATTTTTTTTCTTGTAGATTTGATTTTTGTTAGTTCAGATGATTATATTTATTATTTGTCATTACTTATCTTTTATATCTAGTTTTCCTTCCAATCATCTTGGCCCTCTCTGTCCTGCCCCAGCGCAGCAGGAGAACCTAATTGGTTCCGATGCGCAACGTTGCTGTGACATCGTGTTGTCACGTAGCCCCCCTTTAGAAGAGGCCTGCGGATCCCCATGCAATAATTGTAACATTCATTAACTGTTACTAAAATGTTTATCCTGGAGCAAGAAAACAATAATTCAGGACCAAATAGCAGAAAATTAAAAAGAAAAATAAATAGATATAAGAAACATTTAAATAAATATTAAAATAAAAAAATAAAAAAAATTGGTGTTGAACTTTACTTTTCCTTTAACGAAGAGTTAAAGTGACATTACCAAGTAGGCAACCCTTATTTTCTCTTTTTTTTACTGCATATTTTTGCTTTCCCTGCTCTCATTTGCAGTGGAGGTGGTTACTTGATATTATTTAGCATCAAATGCAACAACATTCTGTCCAAGTATGTATGTATGTAGAATTTTATTTATAAAGTGCCACAAATTTATGCAGCGCTGTACAATTCAGCAACACAACTATAATACAGATATGGGAAAAGTGCATCACACAATACAAGTATAATATCACAAGGATACTTCACTTTAAAGTACACCTGTCACCTCAAAACTAATACTAATTTTGGTGCTAATAATGAAATAAACATTTTGTAAATATATATGTTTTTTAAAAATGTACCTTTATACAGCATTTCTCTCTGTCATCTTCCCTGTCAGCCTGACTTGTCTTTATGGAGTGTTGGGTGGGTGGGGTTAAATAATGATTGACATCATAGCTCCTACAATCAGATCCTTGCTAGATCATGATTTAAGGGATCTGATTGGAGGAGCTATAATGTCAATCATCATTTAGCCATGCCCCCTGACTCGGGAAAGACAAGTCAGTCTGACAGGGAAGATGACAGAAAGAAATGCTGTTTATAGGTACATTTTTTTTTAAATGGCTACAGTATATATTTCAAAAAATGTTTGTTTCCTTAGTACAACCTAAATTTGTATTAGTGTTTTGAGTTGGCAGGTACACTTTAAGTGCTATGTTGAGGTTGACACAAAATGTTGGAGGTCCCTGCCCCATAGAGCTTACAGTCTAAATGGGAGGAAGACTTACAAACACAGATAGTATGGTAATAAGAGCTGTAACAATGTGCTGAAACACAGATCAATAAATACATATACTAAACATAAATAACTAAGAAAGGATAAAATTAAATATAGATATATATATATATATATATATATAGTAGCTGAAACTATATTTTTAGTTCTCATTTACACTACTGATCTTTGTGCAAGTCAGTCAGACTGTCTCAGCTGGTCCAAATGCTCTCCTTGATGTACTTTACATTGCTCCCTATGTAAATCACTCTTAAACATTCACTCTGTGCAATGTGGCATCTAGAGTCAGACAGATCTCTAACATGTTGCAACTTTGGTGCATTTTGACTAGTCGGTCCAACACTCGCATCCCTACTTACTTCAATGGAGTCACAAAGGATCTGGCTTACACTGTCATTTCTATGCAGTTTACTTACATCCAGTGGATTTTCATACACTTCATGGGAAAAAATATATACAAAAAAGCAATGAAGAATAACAAAAATACTACAACCTAATTTCGCCCTACAAAGCCAGATGTTCAGGAACAAACTAAGTAAAAAAACAATACTACAAACATACTATTAGTTAGGACAAACCAGTAACAAAGTATATAAAAAAACAACTAAGTATCCATGAAGCCAAGTAACCTGCAATGAATAATTTAAAAAGCCAAGCATAAACATTGAACTGACATGCAATTCCATTGTGCCTAGCGATCATACTAAGTAGGCAGCATGCTATAGGTTTGTCAGGTAATGTGAACAATGTGTAATAGAGAACAAGACTCCGTAGTGTAAAGGAAACCTTCAAAAATGACTATACTTACAACTCTGCTTAAAGGAGAACTGCAGCTTGTTTCTACCAGGGGTGATTCCTAAGGGTGGGGAGGGAATACTTACCTATTGGTCTTTTATGCTCCAGCGTGGCCTGCTGCACTCACTAGTTTGCCAGTTTCTTCAGATCTTGATAAGAGATGCAATCCTCTTCACTTCCTATTCCTGTGTGTTTCGGCGAGTAGAGTAAGCGCAGTAGCATTTTTGTTATGTAACACTGCTACTATGCTTTCTCTATTTGCCAAAACACACAGGAACAGAAACGAGCTGCAGTTCTCCTTTAAAAGGATCTGTCTCATTAAAATAAGGTTCCATTTAAAATAATGATACAGGGAGATATTTTCCAAGCCATTTGATTAAAATGACTGCTGAGGAAATTAGTAATGGGATCAAGCACAAAAATATTGTGGCATAAGATGAAAATCTCAGTAACAGTAAAATACTACTTGATAAATATGCCTCATCATTTCCCAGACAACCAGTATAAAATTGAGTAAAATAAGTAAAAGTTAACAAAAATACTTCTTAGAAAAAGAAATAAATGTAGCTGTTCTTCTCTGTTTCTTTAAATCAATTCATTTCCTTGGAACCAAGTGATATACATCTACCTCTTAAAGCAGTTTTAGACTTTCCAGTAAACAAGGTGAAGTTATCCTGCAGTGGGGATAAAATCCCACACATATATCAGCTATGACATTTGCTTATAAACACCACAGGCTGGATAGCCTCAGTAATATGTTTCCTGCAAGATTGCAACAGCAAGTTATCAGTACTGACATCACAGGAGTTTGTCTGTCAGCCATCCCTTGACTGCCTGAAGCTGAATCTGGCATGCCTAAAATAACATGACATAACTTTTCTATCATAAGGCTTTAGTTAAAGCAGGATCAATTTCTCTATCAGCTATTGGTGGACACAGGCAGGACCATTGAGGTAATGTACATTTCTTTACAGGAGGTAGAACACTGGAAGAAAAAAAAAAACAGTGAGAGGAAAGACTCCTTCTCTGGGCATATCTCAGTTTGTTTCTAATGTCCTACTTTGCAAGAGGGAGATGGGTTATTTCCTGAAGATTTTGCATCTGTTCTCCAATAGCATCAGACTGCTCCAGACTAACAACATGTAAATAAGAGGTAGGACTGTGGTCCCAGCCCTGCTGTCATCAGCTTTTTCTGTAGGAACCTCACCCTAAACCCTTCTTCCTAAGGGTATACACAACAGAAGTGATTTTTCTGCCCTGGGTGAGCATGATTACAATTCAAAGAGGACATGGTACAGTAGGTACACTGGAGTCCATGTCCCTCCTAAAAAACAAGATAGAAAGGGATGATCTCAGATCTCGCACTCCAGCTTTAGTTGAGTCCACTTAATTCAAGTGTGTCTCAGCACATCAAACCTCTTTTCCAGTTTCTATGTGCTACGGATCTGCTGTTGCTGCTTTTCAATCCATGTGAGTTACATTTCTGCTGTTTCAGCTCTCCAGTACCTATTTGTTTAAATTCTCCTGGTCCTGTTTCAGTGTGTTACAGTTCCTCTCTTCCTGCCTTCTGCTCCACTACAGGCTAGCTGCCTCCAATGGAGGGTTTAAAACTTGTTGCACAACATAGGGAATCATTTGCAGCAACACACAGTGCCTGTTGTTTTAGCATGAACTGTTATGTTCATTTTTGCAGAAATGGCAGAACCTGTTTTTTAAGACCTGCTCCTATTTGTATTCTAAATTTGGTCCTAAAATTACATCAGTATCTTTATTATGGCCACATAAAATATAACGAACAATATGTTTTATGGTTGTCTGATATATTAACTGTTTGTTTGGCTTTTTTGTACATTGTAATCTATTGTCAAGCTAGTTTGTATCTATTTGCAAATAACCCAGGTTAAAAGAATATAACACTAATTAGGAGCATGGTTTAAAAATTGCTATCCAGATCACTATGGGCAGTTCGGAATTATATTGTTTATTTCAATTTGCTATTGTCAGACATATACGGTATGTCTGTTGCATAAACAAATACCCATCCACTTGCAGCAACGTTTAAACCTCCTTGTGGGGTTTAATAGTAAAGATCAGGAGACCCTTAGACTCCACGCCCTGGAATTAACCAATGCCAACCACAGTTTGCTAAGAGGATCCGCTTTTAAATATCCCTCATGTCCCTTTTAGGCATTTCAGTTAATCATCAGACCCATTATGTCCTAACAGTTTATATTAGACATCTACATCAATGCATCCAGAGAAAAGGACAAAGTTCCCAGGTACTTCTCAAGAATCAGGATTCCTTTGGCTCAGTTCACAGATGCCATGGTAACCCATGGAAAGCCAACCTGGGGTACTTTTTTCCTACAATTTCTATGCAACCCAGGGTCCTCTAACAGTTAAATATAAGAGGTCTGCAGTAATCTTCATTGCTGGCTTCATAGGTCTAGGATCTCCAAAATCCTTACCATAGCAGTAGATGATGCATAGCTGCTTTCAGTCCATCCACTTCTATTCTTCTATTGTTCATTGTAGGTCTCCATTGATTCCATTTAAAGTTGTGGCACTGTTGAATCATATCCAAAAATGTTGTAGATCGTCCTCATTCCTACAAGATGTAGACGATGTACATGGACTGGTACACTATGCTGTCCCTAGATCTTGAAGAACTCTATACTTAACATATTCTGCTTTTTTTGTACAATAGGGGCTCAATAAACACCTACAGGTTGCATCCTTTTAGATTAAATTCTCTCCCAGACATCCAGACCCTCCAATAAGAGGAGGTCGCATATTTGTCCATCCTTCTAACACCCTCACCATCTTTGAGACCTCGGCCTTGTGCTGAATAACTTGTCTTGTGCCTTTACACTCAGTGGAAACCTTTCTTTCCTTCAAGACAGATTTTTACTGGCCATCTCATCTCCTCTTTCCAACTCAAAGTTGTCTTACTACACTACATTAATCAAGGAATTATGGTTTCCTTACTATGTTCTGGGCCCAGGTTGAAAATAGGGCAAAACTCCATTCTCCTGAGACAGATTTACTTATCTAGAACAGCCTTTGAATGCCTTTAAGCTTTGAGACAACAGATGAAGCCGATTTTTTTGTCTGCTGAATTAGCATTGTTTTAACTGAGAAGAAAAATAGCCTCGGTGAGGGATAAAACCCAAGGGAGGAATCCTGTTGTTATCTGCCCCATCTCATAGAATGGTGCTTTAACCTAAAGGCTTTGTCTGTGTCCCAAATGATAATCATTCACCTTATGATGTATACAAAAATCCCAGTATTTCCCAGTATGGACCAGACTTTGTTGTATTGACCAATGTAAACTTTAATAACATAAATAGGAAAACTTTTATCATATTTATAAGTCCAGTAGAATTGACTTACCATACAGCCTATGAAGAGTAAACAACAATATATTTCTATATATTTTCATTTATAAACGCAAGTCACTATGATTATAAGTTTGGTTGATGTATTTTCTGTAGACATCTTTAGAAAATCTGTTCATGGATATTGTCCATGTTTGTGCGCACAATGCATTTATTTACCTTCATACTACTATGAGCTACTAGGAAAAAAATGGCCCACTGGTATTTTTTGCTTTAAAATGCCTGCAGCCATACCTTTGAGCTGTTCCCAGTAGGATAAAGATAAGAAAATGGGAACTCCAAGTAATCACAAACAAACCACTTCGCTGTTCCCAGTGCAGACCCAAATTACATTTAGATTTGAGCTCGGGAAACCAAATACACATGCACTCAGGTAAATCTTTGGAATGATACTATTTATTGAGTATCAGCATGTAGATTTTATACCTGATCAGTAAGGCAAGAACAAGGAAAGGTTCTCTTTGCCATTGAATGTTAGTAGAAACATACAGGGGGGAATTCAGCAAGCTCCGAAGTGAGGCGCGTAGTGTTCGCCTCACTTCGGAACAACTGAAATGCGCATGCTGATGTCCTACACGCGGACATCAGCATGCGCATTAAAGGGATTCCCCTCCCGGCAAGAGCACTCGAGTCTCCTCGCCGGGAGGGGAATCCCTTTTAATGCGCATGCTGATGTCCGCGTGCAGGACATCAGCATGCGCATTTCAGTTGTTCGAAGTGAGGCGAACACTACGTGCCTCACTTCGGAGCTTGCTGAATTCCCCCCACAATGTTTGGTTATACACATACATGGATTACAATATCTGGCTAATTAAAGAGGCTCGTGTACTGCCGGCATCTGATTGCCAGCTAGCGCTGGGGATAACTTTCACCCTGCGCTTCTGGGTTGCCAGACAATTTGGAGACATTGAAGTCACGTATGACTTCAGCGGCGCCATATTCAAAAGGGACTGAGCACTGTTCAACAGTGCTTTAGCAGTAATGTCTTTCTATGTAATTTACCTTCAGTTAATGCTACTGTTTCACTACTTGTGCTTGTGCCTTCTCAGAAGTTCCTATTTCAGCTTCAGCTTCTCCTGCGGACCACCGAGTATCGGTCTTTCATCCCAGCCTGCTGGAATATCTTCAAATCAGCTTCTTACTGCCTTCCCTGACAACTCCAGTGTTTGGTCTCACTGCTTTGTTCTTAAAGGTTAGATACACTGCACAAGATCCAGTGAGTAGTAGTTTTACAGTTCCTGTATTCACCTGTAATTCTAGTGTTTCTGCCAGCTGCCGCCAGTGGCCGGTTAACCCAAGGGCTGCAACCTGGGAGGTTCCTGCTACAAAGCCCAGTACCTCCTTGTGGAGGTTTAAAGGTGAATAGCTGGCCCTCCGAAGACTCCGTGCCTCTGTGTTATCCTGTGCCAACACTACTTTGGTAAGGAGAATCCACTACACTTCTATTTTGCACTCTTCCTGCACTTTCTCCTGCTGTTCCTGTTTCCAGTAAGTCTCAGTGCCTCTAAAGGTATAAGGGTCTCTGAGTGCTCCAGTTCCTTTAGTGGCATCCAGTCCCATGGTTCCCCATGTATGTTTCCCCTGCATTTTAAGTTACATGTTTCTGCACTTCATTGCTATATCGTTTCGGTGTTCATGTTTCAAGTCCCTACACTTGACACAGTTCCTGTAAAGTCACAGTTCTTCCCGAGAGACATGTGACAGTAAGGGAGTAATATCTAGATAATGCAACTGTACAAGGTCTCCAAAGTTTCGGTGTAATACCCAGTTCTTGATATATTTACAAGGTTATATGCTCTAAGCTTAATGCCCAGATATTACTAGAACAACATAAGCTATTAAAAGCTGAATATAGTAAGATAAAGCAAAAAATGGACGACAGTAGAATAATATGACTGACAACAGCACAAAATGGCTAACAGCAGAACAATATGGCCGACATATAAAATTTCATCCACCACACTTGCTAATGGTGTTTTGCCACCATGGAGAACTCACACATCAACAGAATGCCTTATGTGACACCGGATTTAGGCTCTGACTGACTAAAGGATGCAAATTCACTTGCTGAACAAGCAGACAGTGGCAATTGACAATTGCATAGTGAGTCGAATAGAAGTATAATGCAGAGCCCTGCCATCAGCCTCTCAATTCACCACTCTAACATGGCAAAGTCAAATGGGTGAATTTGGAGCAGTACACCTAGTCGCATTCGCTCCTTCGACACATTCTACCACTTATTAAAATAGTAGATGTACCTGTGCACATGTACGCAAAGTGCTCTGTAAGATCGTGATTATCGTAGTTGTGCAAAAGAAGCATGTCACCATCATGGCTCTGGCAGCTCAGATTGGACTGCCCACCCTCCCAGTGGTCCGTCAAACCTTTGCTGGATAGGGGAACCAGAAAACTGCCTTTTATCAACTAGATTTGCAATCTACCCTTTTCAAAAAAAAAAAAACATATTATATTTTATTTAAAAAATAAATCACTTTCACTTTGTTCCAGCAGACTTTATAAATGTGTATTATCTAAAGGTTCACTGAAACAAAAAATAGGATGGGGTGGAGGTCATTTTAACAGATAAAAAAAGATTGATAGGCTGAAATCAGCAGTTAGACAAACAAGCACAAAGCAATAAAAAAACAGAACTTCCATGTTAAAAGATAACATTTTTACAAGTACTGTGCAGAATTAACGTCCATGCTAATCCAAATGGGAATTATTATTTTTCTAATGTTTCTGGTCTTTAAAAACCAATGGAGAATCATTCCACTTATAATTATATCCCTGACATTAAGATAAAGCAATATGTCGAGATTTCTTTTGTTATGCCTAGCTGTATGTAGAACAACTACATAAAAAAATAAATGTTTGTTTATCATATGTATGTATATGTGTGTTTGTATATACTATATGTATTTATTGTTGGTGGGTGTATAAAAGAGAGTGCAATAAGGGGGTATATTTTCCCTTTAAGTAGCTCAACAAGAAAGGTTAACTAATGCAAAGCAACACTGCAGTTCTCAAAAAACATATAATTTTATGCAGATTGGGACCTTTTACAAATAGAAAATTGGAGTTTAGGAAGAACTGGGTTGGTAAAGAAACTGGAAAATAATTTGTCGCTTTTGCTTATAAAGTTAATTCATTTAAAATATAGGAAAGTTTCCTTTTACCAAGGTATCCCCAGATACAAGGGAAGCTGTATAGACAGGTAAAGTGTAACTGGTTGAGATTGATTGATTACACTGATCCACCGATCACAGCACTAGATATTTTGCTATCTACTGGAGCAAGGAATTATGAGGAGTTTAAGTGTGTGTGTGGGGGGAGGATTGTTCATTAAAGTGAAAATTCGACTGTCGAAATGAATTCGCATCAGTTTGAGTTGCTACACTTCAATTCTCTACTCCTTATTCCCTAAGACATTTTCCGTGACTGTGTCAGTAGCCTCCTCTTATGTAGTGTGGCGTATTCACTGGTCATGTAACAGTGCAGTTTATGTTGTTCTATGCTGTAGGACACAATTGTTTGTGCCCAGCGGGGCCATCTCATATCCTTCAGCAGAAGCGGCCCGGGCCCTATAGGCGCCATAGGCAAACCCCACCCGGCACCACCCCGTCCCGCGCCGCCCCCCCTGCCCTGTGACACCCCCCCTGCCCCGCATCGACCCCCTTGCCCCGCACCCCGCGCTCCCCACTCACCTCCAACACCGCCATCAATATTAAAATAAAAAAAGCACACAAGTGCCCCCCTGGAAACCCGGCGCCCCTAGCATTTGCCTATTTGGCCTAATGGGAGAGCCGGCCCTATCCTTCAGCCCCGGTGCATCCACTACAACCTGTAAACCCTACCTAGCAACCCATTTCTATGCCTTTCAGTCATTACTCACTCTCTTTAAAGGGGAACTATAGTCAAATTACATTTCTACATATGCAGTACTAAACCTTAGTGAGAAGTGTTTCTTCTCAGTAGATGTTTTATATGATGCAGAATTATTGAGTAGGCAGCACTGATAAACTCCTGCATCAGGAAATGTGTGATGTGTACTGGCCAGTTTTCCATGAAAAGGTACCTTCCCCGGGCATTTTTTCCCTAATTACTACTTAGCACATGTGCACAAGTCAGCTTTCCCTCTGTAACCTCCTGCATTCCAACTTAATTTATGCGGCCAAATGTCAGCACTCTGCTTAACTAATAGCAGTCATGCAGCTTTTTCTTTTCGTGCAGAACAGAAAGAGGAGGGGGAGCAGGGGAGGAAAATGTCAGCTCTCAGGAGAACTAATTAAGGGAAACAAACAGCAAGTAGTATTTCTTCTTTAAACTTTTTTGAACTATTTGTTTCAGCAATTGGCTTAGTATAAAGGAGTTTTATATGTATGCGTGCAGTTATGTCAGCACTATAGTGCTTCTTTAAGGAGAACAAACTTAGTAACCCTTCAATACTTTTACAGGGTGCAGAGGAGGAAGGTGTTATTATGAAGCTTACTTAGAGCCAGCCTCTTCTGGTAGCGATACTCTGGTCTTTGAGTAAGTGAATGTGTGGAGTAAACTAGTGCATACTTCTACCACATTTTCTTAAAGGGATACTCACACCACACAATTACCTTTTTTTTTAATCCATGTAATTATTTATTCACACTCTTTGTTATCATTTGCTTTTCTAACCACATCAAAGAAATAAACCAGATAAAAAAAAAGCTTTGATACTATTGTATAATTTATATTATATTTAGTTTATAAGGGTTCAATGATGTATAGTATATGCTTTGATTCAGTTTCACCTTACTGTTTTCTAATTTGTCCATCATAATACCTATTGCATTTCATTCATTCAGAATGGATATTATCCATGACTTAATGAATAAAATAATGATCATTTTGATGCACTCAGTCAAACGGTTGTTATACTAGAGGGCGCTCTAAAAAACATTAAAGAAATGCAACTCCTCCTTGACTTACAATGAACAAAAATAGATTACTAGACAAAATAATCGTTTTTTTTTTTTTTTTTTTTTGTTTGTTTGTTTGTTTTTGGTTTTTTTTGCTCAGAGGCACGGAAAAATGATAAGTAGTGGAATCCTAGAAATTACTTAACAAAGAAACTACGCTTAGATTAAACGTCTGGAAGATGAGCCCAGGTTTAACAGTAACTGGGATTGGTCCACTGGCTATTTTTTCAATATTTCTGTACCATAATCAAATATATAATAAACTCCATTGTATGTTTGCTGGTTCCAAAACCACAATATTATACTTGCAGAAACATTGTTATATCCGCTGTAAATATAGTTCAACTGGAGGGCCATGAATTTATTTGCCCATACAAATATCGAACATTATATCAATTTATTTGTAAAGTCTAAACAATAAAGCTAGAATGCATAGTTTAAAAAGTATCAAAAAATACCATATGGCTTGGCATATTTATATTGAATGAGTTACATTTATTTCATCAGAGGAGGCATTATCTATAGCAGGGGTCCCCAAACTACGGCCCGCGGGCCGGATGCGGCCCCCTGAGGCCATTTACCCGGCCCCCAGCGCCGGGCCGGTAGAGGCAGCTGCAACCCCCCCCCTTACCTCTTACACGGCCCGGCTCAGTGTGCTGAAATGCACACTGTTACAGCGCTTCTCTCTACCTCCCTCCCCCAGCACATACTAATGATGTTATGAGACATCATCAGTAAGCAGTGAGAGAGGAAGAGAGGAAGAGAGGAGTGCTGTGTAACAGTGTGCTTTACAAAACACTGAGCCGGGCCTTGTAAGAGGTAAGGGGGGGGGTTGTGGCGAAGGCAGCACA
>WMED01015857.1:0-13506 GCA_019650415.1 Pipa parva
GTTTTTATTTATGATTTACACAACGTGCCAACTTTTCTGATTTTGGGGTTTGTATTAACACTATTGTATGTTTGCTTACAGCATGCTCATACTTTATTGTTACGCACTGCAGCATGTTAGATGTACTTATGCTACTGTTTGTATCATTGTACAGTGAAATATTTCACTATTTTAAGAGCCAAAAGTGGAAAAGACACATTTTTTAAGCAGAATTGCAATTAAAATTTGAATAACACTACGGCATGTTCTTATTTGTTTATGCATTTCGTACTGTACTGTAATCATTAAGAAAAAATCACTACCATTTGGAGCTTAACTTTGACAATGTTATGTGCATTTAAAGGAAGTGGATAATGTGCTATTCCATGCAACAAAGATTAAACCAGGACCCACGTTTTTCCGAGATCTTGGAGAAAAAGGTACTTTATCAGATTAATTTTTAAAAAATCACTTGTAATTTTCTTTGTCGTCTAAATTATGTGTTTTGCAAGCTTTGATTACCTGTGATCTACAATCTATGGCTCTCCATGTTTAGCTGAAATACAGAAACTTCAGTAAGCATTTTCAGAGCATAATTAGCTCTTGTAGGTCAGGCCCTTCATGGTAAGTACCTTGGAACTATTGTGTTACTTGACTTTGTAGGACTTTAAACAGTAGTGAGGCTATTTAGATTATTTTAGCAGTTACATGGTGTGGACTTTAATCTATGAAGAGGAGTTCTAAGGTCCTATAAGGTAACCTATTTTGTCACTAAGTGGATTAGCTGGATCAATTGTATTCCTTCTTACATTTGATAGAATCTTGGTTGGTGACAAAATGTGGCCAATTCTGATTTTACAAATATAATTCCAGCTTGTACTGTAGTGTAGTGTCGCTGCAGAAGGTGCATCAGTGTAGTACAATATCAGCAGCATTGCTCTTTAGGGATCCGTTAAGAAATATATATTTTGTTGGAATCCTAGCCAGAAAAATGCAGCACACCTGCTGAGTTGTTATTGAGGCACCTCCAGTCACATCCTCCAAAGTACAGTCTTTGAGGAGTCTAAATGGAGGATCATGTATTGTATCCTGTGGGATCATCCACACAGACTATTGTGTTTTTACCATAGACAATAATGAGCCTAATTTAAAAAAAAAAAAACAGCTTAAAATCAGCAGGTGTGAACTCAGCCTAATAGTTCTACTTTAAGATGTATAATGAGGCCATCTGTAATCAGACTTTAGTTATCTTATATGTGGCTGGTAAGATTGCTTAATTCCGAGTGTTTTATATATACATATGTATGTATAATCTGTTTTTATAAAAGCAACAAGATTTCTATATTTACAGTTTGTATTACAGAGCAATCATTAACTATACATAAAAGCAGAGAAAATGAAGCCTAGTATTTGCATCCAATTCTGTTCTCACACCAGGCTCCAGGGTGGAACAAGTTTTCCTAGCATGTTACCTAACTTGTATTATAAGGTAATGTGTGAGAAACATGCACTTGTGCCACATTTTCCCCTGCTATTCTTATTTAAGATTAGTCAGGTGATTATACAATGTATCTAACTATAAATCTGTATGAACAGCATGTTAACTGTAAATCTCTTCACCGAACAAACAATCATTCTTGCTTTATATTGCGTAGCGATGACATCTCTTTTCAGTAGGTCTCACATCAAAGGGGAGCCTGAGGTTGTTACATTTTGTCTGCTCTGTATAATAGAAAATACACAAATGCAGTGGCATTGTGCTCTGTCCAGCGCTGCTATTAAAGGGCAGCTAAAGGTAAAATCTATTCTGTGTTATCTGGCTACTTATTCTTTACACTTTTTGGGGGTTTTTTCGTATTACCTCCTGTAAAACCATGGCTGCTTCGTAGTGTCGGGGACCAACTCATGTTTAGCTGCACATGAAGATCCAACTAAAATTATAAATGTGATCAGAAACTTGCAGCTCTTTAACATCGTACAATATCATTAACGGGTTGTATAACTGGATGTATGCTAAGAGCATGTATTAAAGCAAGTGTCAGTGATATGTGTAGTTTGGAAAAGCCATAAAGGGGCTAAAATGATTATTGACATTATAGCTCCTCCAATCAGATCCCTGCTATATTGTGTTTTAAGGGATCTGATTGGAGGAGCTATAATGTCAATTATCATTTAGCCCCACCCGACCCAAGAAAGAAAAGTCGGGTTGACAGGGAAGATGACAGAGAGAAACGGTGTATTAAAGGTACACCTTTTAAAATACATCTGTATTTACAAAAATGCATTTCATTAGTAGAACCTAAATTAGTCTTAGTTTTGAGGTGACAGGTGCACTTTAAAGGTTGTATATAGGCATAAACTTAAAGGCGCACTAAAGGCTTGTTATTTCTAGGGGTGATTCTGAATGGAGGGGTTTCTTTTACCTACATGCTGCAGTCCTCATCACTTCCTGTAGAACATCTGTGAGCAGAACATGTGCAGGAGCAGAATTCACTGGTAATTCCTCTTCTGATCTTGCTGTACTCACTGATTCTGAACAGGAAGCTGGAAGGGAAGAGGATCGCAGCCTGCAGGCAGAAGAAACCATAATCAATTTTTTATGTATAAAAAAAACCAGATAAGTTGTGATAGAAGTGTTTGTCTTGTGGATGAAGAAATGTGGACATATTATAATATACATAAATTAATTGTTTGAAGGAGATGAGCCACAGGCATTCTTGTGGTCCTTGATTTTTTTTAAAAAAATGGTCCGTTTTTAAGAAATTAAGACATTTTTCCCATAAAATTTGCTTTGAAAATATATTTAGTGATACATTTTTATAACATTGCGTTTCACTAGATTCACATCAGCAATCTCTGAGAGTTTACACCATGGTATACAATTTAAAGTTGTAGCTTTGCTGTTGGAGACTGGTGACTTTCCTTTATCTTTTAATTTACCCCAATCTAAATGGAAGTAAATGATGTTTATTCTTTAGTAAACGGTGTTTAAACATGTCACTTTGAAATGTCTCCCGTACTGTATAAGCTTCAGTTGAGTGATTAATCCCACTAGTGCCTGTGAGGCTTTACAGTGTGTTTCAGGTCATTTGACACAGGGGGAACTGAAAAATACGTTTATTTGCCTTTTTAAAGGGAAACAACAATGAAATTCAAGTTGCTCTTCTTGTGAAATAGAAACCTTTTCCAGATATAGGTTTAAAGGTTAAATTTTATCTTTCGCATATTTTTTTGGCGGGGTATGGTGATTTAACTTTGTTTCAAATCTCCGTTTTATTTTTCTCTTATTATTTTTTTTCTGGTTGCTTATGGTCTGTTAAAATTAGCAACCAGGCAGATCACATGGCCTGAACTGAAAGATAAGTAATGAGTGAATTTTAGAAATTAAAAAAAAATGACTGCAATTTTTTTTCTGTTTGCTGTATATCAGGATAAAAGGACAAGTAATAATTAAAAAAAAAATAACTGTTCCAAATTGTTGCATAAACACCATTGTCTATATAGAGGATAATGCACCCCTTTCTGTAATTTAAAAGGATATTATTATACACCAAGGAGTTACATATATTCGCACAAGGCTGTAAGCTTTTATACAGGGCATAGAACTTTTAATACCCATATAAATTACAGAAGGGGTATGTTATTTTTTGTAATAAATATGGAACTTTTGGAAAACAAAATAAAATACATTTTTACCATGACTTCTGTTTTAACTGCTTGATAAGCATTGCTGCTTGAACAGCTTTTTTAATTTCTAAATTCAGCTCTTGCTTGTCCCGTAATACTTTAGTTTTATTACTGTTATCCTGTAGCTTGTTCTGAAAGATTGAAATTCCCATGATGCCATGTCATCCACAACAGGGTATTAGTGCAAAAGAACCAGTTGGTGATCATTTATTCTTTTGTTTCACTTAAACTTACATGCTACAAATGAACGAAGACTCCGGCACTCCGAAATAAATAAAATCATCTAAAATTTATTGTAATAAAGTTAAAATCCAAGCGTCATGGTGATAAGATAAAAGATAAGAGCACCCTCTAAACTTACATGCTGCTGAAATATCATATTTCAGAAATTGGGTAGGTTATTGCCTATATTTCCCATGATGCACTGTAAGGTATTTATTTACAGGATAAAATCATATGTAGACAGAAGCCATAGTTAACTTCCCCTTTTCTCATTATATCACAGGAAGTTGTTTGCAGCCCTGAAATAATATTACAGAACATACGTGACTGTAGATGTCATGATCCCCTGAGGCCTATGTACTCACTGGAAGGGTACAGTGGCAGTTAGAGGGATGATGAGGCAGTTGAGAAGTGGCTTGGAGAAGATTAAATATTAACATGTTTCAAAATAATTTTTTTTTAAATAGGAAAGGGTTCTGATAGTCGCTTTAAATTATAATTGTATAGTTATGATGTCAGAATTAGCTGATTATAAGGATTTAACTTACAGGAAATTCCATGCAATTCCTGTGTGTATTGTGCATTATGACATTATAAAAGTACATTATAATGCCCTTTTAATTGTCACAATAGATATTTTCTCTCTGTCTGCAGAACATACACTAACATTGTATAATGAATTGCAATTTTTTAATTAAAATTGTCATAGACTGGAATAGGAGAGAGCAGAAATAACTGACTGCTGTTCTGACAGCATTGGTGGTGAGCAGCCTACGGCTGCATGAATCAGAAATACAGTACTGCCCACTGCCATATTAGTGGGGTCTAATGCAAGGTGTTTTTGGGGCACATGGGAAAAATGCAGTGTATGCCATCAGCCTAAATCTAGAGGTGCTGCATCACAAATGTCTGCTTTTAAATTTCTCAGTGGGGCCAATCAGTATGCTTATATTCATGCTTATAGTGAAATGTGTTTCTATAGAGATACAGATGGACTAAGATATTTACTATTACCCTGCAGTCTATTTAAGGGATAAATAAATATAAATCCTACATAGAACTAGGGTCCATTTGCCCTGTTCTTTAAAATAGATTCACGATTTGTTCCTTTGTATAAATGCATTTAGTGAAGTCCAGGGAAGTATTAAAGCAAAGTTCTAAAGTTTTCCTTGAGAAAGAATGAAAAAAAATCACCTTGTGGAAAGGACAAGTTCCCATTTTCTAAAGAAGTCTCGACTTGGCCTGGGGCCCAGCTGAACTATCAGTGCGATCTAGTAACCTGGCGTTTTGGCTGTTTCCATATGAAATCCCAATGCAGTCTAACTTTCTTCACTCTTCCAAAGCAACAAAGAAATGAAATAACTTTGATCCTTTTCAGTAACATTAGAGGAGTACTAAATATGACAAAGTACATTTCATTTCTTTTCCCTTCATATAAACAATGAATATTTCTAAGTGGAGAAGAAGAAAAATCCCAGGATTTAGTGTCGACATTTAAGCGAAAACAAATAAATGTTACTCCTTTAAGTGAGCAAAAGCATAAAACAGATGCTAATGTTTTATCAAAACAAGTTCACTTTCAGTGCACCACAAACATAAGGGGTTGCTTTGCACGGCCATAGTCTTAACGATGACACTGTGAAATATGGGAAACTGATCCACACTGCAATTATTTGTGTAAATGTGGCATGTTAACATAAACTCCACTGTCACTTAGAAAAAAATGAACCAAAATGCTTTAAATGTGTCTGCGGCCATTTGTCTGCTTATGGAAATACTGCTTTCTCACAATTGAATTATTTTTTTTTTTCCCTTTTCATTTAGGAATGATTTCTTACACGGAATATTTGTTCTTGCTGACAATTCTAACAAGTAAGTTTTTTATTTGTTTGTTTTTCGATGCTGACAGATTTATATTTAATAAAAAAGTAAAGTACAAATCAATGGTCATTTATCAAAGATTGAAGATCCATAAACTATTTAGGCTCAGGAAAATGTCACTTGATCAGACTGGAGAAGCTACTTATGATTGTAAATAAACTACTGAGGTGGCCCACCTATGGCCAGGGGCCGGAAACCGGCAAAATGTCATGTCTGCTGCTTTAAAGATGCCAGGAAAAGCCACTTCTGCAGTAGGAAAACCAAGAAGTAGCTTGGAAGCCGGGGCTCCGGCACATTGGGTATGTTACCAGCCTGCCGCATAGTTGAAAATTATTAAACCGGAGTTGGTGCTGTCACACAGCTACAGTCAAAAAAGAATTCCCTTGGAAAAAAGAATATCTACTTCGATCTGTAATGGAAAGTGAGCCTAATAGAAAAACAGTGCAAAGTGTGACACTTTCAGCTAATCGATTTTTATCAATATCAGTTTATTTGGATGGGTAGACTTTTTTTTACTGATCCTTTATAAATCAGGGCAATAGAAAAGTACACGGAAATGAAAATTAACAGCAAAACATATTGAAAAAGAAAAACAGCAAAAGAAAGATCGAAATGGTTTTAGTAAATATCCCCCAAGTGTCCTTCATGCATTTGTCAAGCTGAGCTGTGATAGGCATATTGATGTGTTTTGACTATTTGGTCCTATACTTGTACCCCATAAATTAATATTGACTTGTATTTGAAATGCTTAGGAATCATATGTGCTCCATTTTTTAAAGAAACTCAATCATGTCATAGTTACATAATATTATTTTTCTCCTGAACTCATATCTAACTTATCTGTTATTTAAAATAAAAAAAAAGAGACCAAATGTATAAAAGGAGCCAAAGATTGATGGTGTTAATATTTTTCTTAATTAAAACATTATTTTTACATACTGTTGCTTAAACCATTCGTGTTTTCTTTAAAGAATTTTATTTCATCTAATTTGTTTAATACTCTTCTTTATTATGAAGTTTTGATTTTGCTTGATCTCATATTTATCTAATATATGCCCATGCTATGGCTGCTGTTTTTAGAGAACAGTTGGCTTAGAGCTCTAACTGAGATCATGAACAGGACATTGATTTTACATTACTGTGAGCAAATATCTAGACTGGTTTCCCAGCAGGCTGACCATTTTCCAAGATATTTGTTGTTTTGTTTGAGCCCCAGAGATGGAAAAAAAAAAAACAAACTTCAATCTATAATTTATTACTTTGGACTACAAGAAGAAATAGACTTGACTTTGATTACAGCTGTATGCACACTGCTGAGTTATGTCAATCAAGATTACATTGAATGAATTTAGGGGACCCTAATACTGATCACTTAACAAACTCAATAGTTTTCCAATAGGTGCATCTATAATCCAGCGAGTTGGGTCATCTTTCTCAGTCTGCCAGCATTTAAACATACTGTTATTGTGGGGTTTTTTTTACTAATACTAGTATGATTACAGATATTTGCTACTTTCAAAATTGAAGCCCTACCTAACTTATTAATGTAGTTATGTAGCAGGGGATGTGTAAAAACATAACCTATTTAGATATAATTTAATAACTATACAAAGAACATTTATGGTTTCAGAAAGTCTGCCCTCTCTAAAATGAAATAAGAAAAAATAACCTGAAATAATTTAGATTTCACCACTGGAGATACTGTAAAACATCGGGGGTAATTCAGGAACGACTGAAGTACCCTTGCGAAGCTTCTCATCACTTTGCCGACACGGGTATGCACTCACTGGTCTCCTGCACTCGGAGATCAGGGAATGCTTTAAAGATACTTCGGCTCACCTCGCGACCACTCAATGTGCCTCGCCGAAGTACCTTTAAAGCGTTTGCTGATCTCCGAGTGCAGGTGACCAGTGATTGCATACCCGTGTCGGCGAAGTGATGAGAAGCTTCGCAAGGGTACTTCGATCGTTCCTGAATTACCCCCCTAATGTCATCATTAAATAAATATGCCAGATTTTCTGTGAATGTTTCAAAGCATGTCACACTTAGGCTGGTGTTTGATTTTACCTTACAGTTACATATATTGCTTTTAGAAATAAAAAGTTAGTGGCACATTTATATCTCTGGAGCTTAAAGGCTTTGAGTGCTTGGTGTCTTAGGCTTAAGTTATATAGTGAACTGAAGTGCTGTGTGAACTATAATTTCATGCAAAGTGAAATTACAAATGTTAGATTTAACATTTGAATAGTTAAAATACTAATTGCTTAGAATTTATCCCCCAGATCCACCCACTTATATCCCTAGTTAGAAATGTCATAGAATTTCCCACAAGGACCCAGGGAAAATTTCCAGTGGGCCAAGGCCTTAGTAGGCTCTCTTGGTGGTTTAAACTGCACCAACATGGTATATTCCCGAGAGTAATCTGAAGCAGGTATAAAGGTTTTGTTAGAATTTGTAGGATTGAATTCCCCAAAGGAGAAATGATAGGAGACGGCTATGCGGCAGGTAACCACAGCAGACTTAACGCTAGCCTGTACCAGCGCGCAGAATCTAAGAGCTAGAGTTAGGCCTTGGCTGTGAGCAGTGTCCAGGTCACGGCCCTTGGGGAGGCTGTCCTCTGGTGGTAAATACAAAAATAGGATAAGCAATTAGACTGGCGGTTGTAAGCAGCAGTACAGGCAGGAATCCTCTGACAGGAACAAAGGAGCAGCAGCTGACAGGCTAAGCAGGGTACTGACAGGGATTTGGACTGGTTAGGGATAAGAACTATAGTTTATTAACAGAGATATGGGCACCTGGGAGCAATAAAGTCCTATATTCGGGCGCTGTACCTACTGACAGACTCCTTTATATAGGGAGAGGAGTCTGTCAGCTGATTATGGCACTTGCATCATAAGCGCGCTCCCTTCATTACTGCGCACCTAACATGAGTGCCACACAGAAGCCACAGTGCTCCCAGCTCCACAGAGTGACCAGCACTGGACCGAGGAGCGGAAAGTAGAATTCCTCACAGGTTTACAGACGGAAAAGAGATAGAATACATGTAAATCATAGAGACTGAATAGGGAAATGAAGAGACAAAAACAAAATCCTTCACTTATTGGGCCCCTGATTTCATGTTTCCTGGTGGTACTCAGTACTCCAGTCTGTGGCTGTTTAAGAAAAAAATCTATTATGCACCATAACCATGTCTGGCATAGGTTCCTCTACACTGTTTTTACATTCACGGAAGATGTGCTACTGTTTTAGATCATCATTCTGAGGCAGTTATTCATACAAGCTTTTAATATCTATGGTATCGTGCAGAATGTGTCCATGTGGGAGGCAAATGCTGTGTGTGTAAGGTAAATATGGCATGTGAATAGGCAAAAAGTCTGATAACCATTAAAATGTGCATTACAGACGTGAAGATGAAAAATATGAATGTTGAAGGGGGAGTTGTCAGACATGAATGTAAGGATGCTGATTAAATAGCTGCAGACTTCTTAATCTCTCTTGGTTATGAAAACAACACCACTCCTGTCTTCTAAAAATGAAAAAATCTATTACTCATAATCTTACATTAGGCTTTTCCTTCTACTTACATGCAATTCCTTGGTGCATGGTAACAGCAGGCTAAGATACATGAAAGAAAACCATCAGGTGTACGTGGTAATTGTAGTTAGGGAATCAAACGTATTTTATGTACACTGACAAATATTTGTTTCATTGTAGGGACATTAAAACTCTATATAAGGTTTGACATGCAATTTGTGAAATGAAACATTTTTCACTTTTTCGTAGCTTTTCAGTTTCCTTTCATTTTCAATTTTGTCAAAATTACGATTTTAAAACTTTAGTTGCTAAATCCAGTGAACCTAGTACTAGAAAATAGGCTTAATGGGGGGTAGAAATGCTAACGTTTTTCTCTTTCTTTTTGTGTTTTTATTTTAGCATAGCAAGATGGAACATTGATTTGCATTGAATCAATGGAATTTCAGTGCATTGTATGCTGCAGGTGATTTAAGGTTTATTCAAGCCTACATAATAAACACTAATGACGTAAACGATCATTGGGTTTCAGTGAAGGGATTAAGTGGGACTGTAATGTAAACATTTCCAGAGGAGGAGGAGTTTGGGGCCAGTTCACCAATGGGTGGCAGAAAGATTTCAGTGGAAGCATTAACCTGCAGAAGATATGATGGCCTTTTCTTTGGATGTGGAGTCTAATAAATGCCCAGTTTTTCATGAAGAGGAGGGCAAGTGTGTCAGGAAAGAGGACTGAAACAAAAGACTGAAGTAGGGACCACTGTGCAGATTTAATATTAGATACTGAAAACTCAGACACTATAGGAACCACAGTGGAAACAGAAGGCAAAACTCTTTGCAAAAGTGTTTAAACTAGGGAGTAATTTGTTCTCAGGTAGCCTTGTGCAGATAACAGAGTGTGGCGACAAAAGCACTGTAAAGCAGGAGGCCTTGTATAAGTAACCGCCAATGGTCAGTGTGGATTTTCTTCATATAACAGAATCGCATTTCCAATGTGTGATCACAGGAAATGGGAACATGAGCTGTAGAATAGTTGGCTGCAGGAGACCGTTAGAACAACGGGAGAGGCACTCGTGAATCCTGCCTTGGCTGACTGGTAAAATCCTTGGTCAGGGAGACCCTGGTTTAAATATTACAACCCAAACTTTACAGTTTTTACCTTGTTTTAAATCCTACAACCAATACCTTACAGGTGCTATGAGATCTTGTTGTAATTCCTACAACCAATACCATACAGGTGCTATGAAACCTTGGTGTAAATCCTACAACCAATACCTTACAGGTGCTATGAGACCTTGTTGTAAATCCTACAACCGATACCTTACAGGTGCTATGAGACCTTGTTGTAAATCCTGCAACTGATACCTTACAGGTGCTAGGAGACCTTGTTGTAAATCCTACAACTGATACCTTACAGGTACTATGAGTTATGTTTCTCTTTATTGCTAAGGTAACTGACCTGCAGTTTAAATGCCAAACTGAAAAGGTGAAAAAAATTACAATAATTTAAAGAAAAAAACAGGATCCTCTACCTCTTCTACCCCTAGCACTCCCACATTACCAGTAAATAACTGATTGCCTGTCTGAACAGAGGCCAGCCTTGGATTTAGATGTCTGCTCTAAAATAGAAAGAAGACCACTGACTACGTGTCAGGGCTCTCCTCTCAGTGTTCAGTCATTTGTGGCAGCTAAGAAAGAAAAGGTCACAAAATACTCATTAATTCAGTATAGATACAAATAGTAACTCAAGTTACAAATATGCAGAGAAATTAAGTTGCGATGTTTGACATTAAATTCATGAAACTGTAGTGCTATGTCCCCTTAAATAAAAGTCTAACACAGGCAATGAATAAACCTCTAGTGCCATCTATAGGACACTTGTAAACAACTGCAAAAGTTCTGCTGCCCACACAGCATTCCTTCCATGCCATATGTGTACACTGTTCCCAACACTATAGAGCCTACACTATTGTGTTATCAGCTAGGTAAAGTAACGAGTCACCAAATAAAATTTATGATCATTTTTATTAGTCTTAAAATATTCCTTAGCCTGTCTTTTGTTAAGATACATACTTCCCAATGCTCAATTTCCAAGCCTGTGGGTAATGAAATGTTAACATGTAATACAATGAAAATGTTAGGAATTTGATTGGCGAAATATATGATCTTTACACTTGCAAGAGCCTGTCAGGTTTTGAAAGTGTAAGCAGCAGAATGCTGACTTCATTCCAGGTTGATTAGAAATAATGATATCAGTTTCACATAATGTGTTAGGTTTATAAAGTACACTCTATAATTGGGACTGACTTTAAGGGAAAACTAAAGTGCTTGTTTATGCTAGGGGTGATTATGCATATCTTTTCCCATGTCTGTATTATACTTGTATTGCTGAATTTTACGACGCTGTGTAAAATTGTGGCGCTTTATAAATACAATTATACTTACATACATGTGAGGTCCCAATGTACTTACTGATAATGATCTTTTCTCCATCACTGCCTCCGGTTTCTTTTTCTGCAATATTTACTTCTTCAGGTCCAGCATCATGATCCCCTTCTGGTTTTATAACTTTTCTTCAATGTCACTAATGTGAGCAAGCGCAGAAGCAGAATTAGTTCATAATACTGCTTCTGCGCTTGCTCACATTAGTGACGTTGAAGAAGAGTTATAAAACTTGTTATTGGTATAAAACTATGAGGTTCATAGTGAACCATACTGTTCCTTCCTTTATTTATTATGACAAGGAATTACTTACAATTCGTATCTTGCCATTTAGCTGACACTGGTTTAATACACATGTATTCCATTACAACCCATGATTACTTTACTTTTCATTTCCTTTGATATTTGTTACGTTATCACCTAAAACTTTTTCTTCTTACATTTCTGTGCTAATGTAGGATTCAAACCTTATTGTTTGTTTTTTGAACAATGTGTCAATTTCTCAAACAAAACTGGGACATGCTTAAGATGTAGCTTCTGCCGTATGTGTCAGTACACACACAAATCCTGCTAAGTTAAACAACTCTTAAGGAGCAGCATTCATATCCAACTCTTCATTTACAGTTGTTAATTTTGTGCTCAGTCATACAGCCCAAATCTGCCATGTGTCCTATGTTGTCTTGTGGCCAAGCGCTGGGCAAAACAAATATGGCCAGCCAACCTTTAAGCTACCCATGTGCATGGAACACCAGAGCCAACTGGAGTGGCCTGTCATTTCAACTGATCTGCAGACCCCCCATTACTACCTCAGCACACACACTCATGACTATTCATAGGTTCAGTTCCATCCTGGACATCATCTACATGGAATATGTATGTTCTTCCTGTACTTGCAGGAGTTTCCTCCCACAATCCAAAAACATACTAGATTAACTTAAACCTGACTAAATTGGCCCTAGTCTGTGTCTGTCTGTGGGGCAGGGACTGAAGCGAATGGTTAATCTCTGTAACATGCTCTGTAAGATGCCAGCAATAACAGTATTATTAATAATTAGCAATTAAAATCGAAACAGGTTTTAGCAGGGGGAATAAAGGTATCCTTGCTTAAAATGCAAGCAAAGATATCCTTGCTTAAAATTACTTTTCTGAAATGGATAACATACAGTGAATCTTGGCAGTAGCTGTTATCTTCAAATGTCTCCAAACCAGAGGTCTTCACAGAGGGCTAGAAGATTTTTCTTTGACTTTGTGGGCCCCCTTCTACAGTGAGACTTTGATATCTCTACTTCTTTTCTTTGTAACAGGTTACAAGACCCTTGTTAGAAACAGACATCTTCTGTCTTTGCTGGGGAATTATATTTCATACCGATCCAGTTCACTTGGCTCAAGAGGCATTAGAAGGCAGCCAATCTCTAAAAAATCTTATAACAACATTCCATCAACAAAAAAGTTAATTTCAGGAGAGAATTTTCTTTACATTGGATGTTCTAACAGGTCTTTATTTCAGGCACTCGCTGAATTTTGTTATACTTCTTCAGCAACAGAAAACCTAAGACAAAAACGAAAAGTGTATTAAACAAGCATTTTGGCATTTACACAAAGATCATTTAGACTATTATCCATCATCTAAATGCTTAAAATATATTAAGTTTAAATCAGATGGAAACCATCCACTACATGAGTATGCAGCAATACTAAAATGTGAAGATCAAATGTACAAACCCCAAAATCAGAAAAGTTGGCACGTTGTGTAAATCGTAAATAAAA
>WMED01015859.1:0-13506 GCA_019650415.1 Pipa parva
TCTCTCACACACTCTCTCTCACACACTCTCGGCTGCTGGCTGGGAGGGTACTTCGGAGCATGGCGGCAGAAGTGGAAATATCATACCCGGCGGCTGCCGGCTGTGGCTGGGAGGGTGACAGGAAAGGACCATGGGAGAAAGGTCAGGTCTCTCAGTCTTCCTGTCAGACGCGCTTCCCAGCTACACCCCAGTCGGTTACGGTCACACAGAAGCTTGCTGCTGTGGCAGTGTTGGGTGCCATGTTCGGGGAGAGAGGAATTACTTCAGAGCACGGCAGCAGAAGTGGAAATATTATGCCTGGAGGCTGCTGGCTGGGAGGGTACTTTGGAGCACGGCGGCAGAAGCTGAAATGATTCCTCTCTCCCCGAACATGGCGCCCAACACTGCCACAGCAAGCTTCTGTATGACATAACTGACTGGAGTGGAGCTGGGAAGCGCTGTCTGACAGGAATACCGTATTTACTCGTGTATAAGTCGAGTACACGATTTTACATGACTTTTTTAACCTAAATTTCTCGACTTATACACGAGTATATACGGTATATTTTAACTAACATAATGCATGTCTGTAAGTGTTTTTTGTTTTTTGTGCATAAGCAATTTAAAAAGATGTTACAGTATACCTATTGCCTACCAAAATTGTCATTAACAAAATGGGGATAAAATTAATTCATAGTTCCTTCTGCTATATGATTGCACCCTATAAACAAATGATAAATCTTTTTTCATCACAACCATTCCTTTGACACAACCCCAGACTGGATTTGAGACCTATTACTGCTATGTATTCAGCATGACCTTTCTCAATCCTTGTCTGCTCTCATCCAAAGGTGTTTGGCACTAGAGCATGATACACAGAAAGAGCAACAAAAAATTATTCCGTCCCTGCCTGCTAAGGCTGACTTACAAAAACTTTTTACAGATATCATGATCTTTCAAAACTTCATCATAGGCTCAAAGCTATCTTTGGAAGAAGAAGGTTACTTCCAAGAGATACCAGACTCATTTTCCAATTTCAATGACTCAAATAAGTATGTCCACCTTCAGTATACTTAATTTAATCAATGTAGAATGTTTTTATGTACCTAATTCTAATGAACACATGAGAACCATATATAAATATAAAAAAAATGAGTATTCCAATGCTTGATGATACCTTTTTTATTGGACTAACAGTCGTTTTAAATCATTTAAAACTTGGTATCACCAAGTATTGCAAAACTCATTTCTTTTCATCTGTGGACTAACACAACCACTTTATCTTAAAAAATATATACATATAACAAAAAATAGGGCAAAATAACATAAACTAAACATAATGTGATGCTACAAAAATGACAAGCAACAAAATTTAGGACAGCTCAATCCCCATAATCCACAGCAAACAGATAGACTTTTAACTTTGGGAGTGCTGGAGATTTTTTTTGTGTGCACATGCTACAAAAATGATGCATAGAAATACATTATACAGAGAATAACAAAACAAAAAAAAAACATAAATATGTATAAATGTTGTGCATATTAATCAATGTGGATTAAGAAAAGAAAAAGTGAAAAATACAGCAATCAATAGATGCAACAGTCCTTAAACATTACATAAAACGTTTTTAAGAAGTTTTTAAAAGTATCTAAAAAGCAGCAACATCTAAACTTATATTTAAACCTCAAGACAATAAGGTCTTTAGTTGATAAATCCAAAATGTCTCATGTTGTCAAAGTGAGAGAAATTTATCACCCCCTAAAATGCTATGATTAATTTGCTCTAATATGAAAACTTTAGTACCTGTTGGATCCTTTTTATACTTATTTTTGCAATGAAGATACACAGAGTGAGTAATAAGCCCTTTTTTGATGTTTCTAATGTGTTCACTGATTCTAACTTACTGTGTGACCTATATATTTAAGACTGCAAGGACAAATCAGGATATAAAGAACAAAAATGCTATGACAATTAAATAGCCCAGGGATCAACAAACTTTACTATAAAAAGAGCCATTTTTCCCCCTCTTCCTCTAAAGAAAAGTAGTCTGGAGACGCAAAACACAACAACTTAAAAACTTTTAAAAGTTTTAATATTTTTGTTAATTTTACCTGTCAAGTTCAGTTGGAACTTAACTCTTTATTACTTGACATGTAATAAAGATTTAAGTTCCAACTGAACTTTTATCGTGGGATCATAACTCAGCTTTTTATATGTATTTACATCATTTAGTAACTATATGCTTCACATAAATAATAACTCCTATAAGAACTACAATACTACCGACTTTGCTCGTTTAATAATGATGTTAGTGTTCTTAGATAACTTCTCTAGAGCTAATTTGTCCTTTTTTACTTAAATTATATCTCATGATGGTCTTCTTCCTCTCTGTAACATCTTTTTGTATTAATTTATAAAAGGTTTATATTCCGCTTGAGAGTTTACCAGGTAAAAGTTGGTTTTATTGGCTTTAGTAAAATGATCTGAGTTATTCAGATCATCCACTGTGGGGTGAAGTAAAAAATGCATATGAAGAGTTAGACGTCTAATGAATTTATGAATAGAGATAAAATTATTGGATTGAACATTGGGAGCAAAAAGAGACCTTTATTTAAGATTATTTTTTCATCTAAATTTAATTCATAACTAGAAACATTATGGGGGTAATTCAGCATAGTCCGAACTTACCCTCTGATCCTTCGCCTCTGTTCGCACAGACTGTTATGCGCTGGCTGATGTCCTGCGTGCGGACATCAGTGAACGCTTTAAAGGGATTGCAGTCTTGCGAGGCGACTCGAGTTGAGCCTTGCCGAGACTGGAATCCCTTTAAAGCATTCGCTGATGTCTGCATGCAGCACATCAGCGAGTGCAGAACAGTTTGTGCGAGCAGAGGCGAAGGATCGGAGGGTAAGTTCGGACTATGTTGAATTACCCCCTATAAATGTTATTTACCAAAGAGATCTTTTTCTGAATTCTGTGTTTTCTCTCCTGAATATGGTGCACTAAATTCAAGCTACAGCTAATAACCACTAATATTTTGTCACACCACAGACACACATGCGCTATGGGTGAAATTTACTAAAGTTGAAAACAATTTTTTGTTACTTTTTCTCTCAAAAATTGGGTGAAAATGTCAAAAATTAAGTTTTCAACCGTAACCTTTTTGCCCAAAAAATAAAAACAGCTGAAAATCAGGCAAAAAATGGGAGAAGAAATAGCCAAAAAAGTAAAAAAAAAAAAAAATCATTTTAAATTTCGCCCAAATTTATATGAAACATTTCATTAGAAACCTGTATGGTATATTCTGTCAGATTTGCACATATGAAAAAGGTTCTTGCCTTAAAAATTAAATCATTAATAGGAGTGCAAAAGAACAAGAGAGTGGTTCCATGATATTAAATCATTGCTCTTACTTCATATATTTGTGGTGCTCCACAGAAGTCATCTCAGTAACCATGTGGATGTTGTACAGATTTACAATCACCAACATTACAATCAGACGCAAAATGGGACTTAGGCATTTGATACTAGTGAAAAAATGAGATGAAAAGGTAGATTATATCATCAAGTGATGCCGAAAAGCAGAAATATCAAATGTTAATTAGTAATTAGAAAACAAACAGAATCTATACAAAGAAAGCGCTAAAAATTAAAGAGATATATTTAGGTTTGCAAAAATTGAAAAACAACTTCATCGGGTGCAGAAAAAGCCGTTCAATGGTGACGTTAGCTAGTTTACACTACCAAACAGTTGACCACAATCCCTCTGCAGGCAGGTACCAAGCAAATTATTAATACAATAATAACAACATTTCCATACAGACACACAGTTTGACTAGCCTGAGAAAAAATACACTTCAATGAAGCAAGGGTTACAAGATGAATATATAATCACAAGGATATTGTGTTTTGGGGTAATAAAATACAGTAGAGTTGTGCACTGTGTTAGCCATAGATTTAAGCAAAGACAAGAGAGCATAGGTGATACCTTTTATTGGCTAAGGCCTTAGGAGCCTCGAAAGCTTGCATTTACCATCTATTTCATTAGCCAATAAAAGGTATCACCTGTACTCTCTTGGGGTAATAAAATAGTGATGCTTCCTGAACATCTAGTTGTTTCACACATTGAGGGGAAAAAAAAAAAAACTATCTTAAGGGCAACAAGGATTTCCTGCCATCAATTTGGTTTCCTTTTTGACTAAAGAGAAGATGGAATATTGCAGCAAATGTTTAAGGTACTCTGCTTCATATAAACAAAAGATTGCTGTACTGGAATTGTAAATCTGCACATACATTAACTTCAAAAATGTTGTATTGAGGACATTTGAGAACACCCTGGTTGTAAAACCATTTGTTACTTCAGTCTGGTTCATGGAATCTGAATCATGTATAATCCCTTTTTATTAGAGAAAAAAAAATGTTGCTTGTACAGACAGCTGATAGTTTAGCTGCTAAATAAAGTGTTTATTGTACAATAACTAATAAAAATAAGTATATATTATAGTACATATTATGTATTTTAGCAAATGAATAATCTGAACAATCTTATCAAACAGTTATTTGCCATAATCCAATCAGTATCACAACTTAAAAAAAAACAAAAAAAAACAGTAACAATTATCTGCCATAATCCATTCAATATCACAATTTTATCACTACAACTTGCAACAATTCAAACAGTTTATTATAATATTTTCATGATGAATACAGCCAGGGGAGAACACTGACCTATACAACATACGCATATAATTATGCCTTTGACGAGACCGTAGAGCTTTTCTTGTCCACTGTTCATGTCGGAGTTCAGAAATGGAAATCACATTTCTTGAAACATTGTAAATATGTGTGATCACTTTACGTAAAACACCAACTACCTCCAGAACCCATCGATGGCAAAACAGATTTTTAATGTGCTTGCTACAGAGTTTAGTCATAATGGTTATCCACCTGGAAAAAGATTAAGCAAAATTAACAATTAATTATGTTGAATTCCTTTTAAATTCTATTAAACCACCTTGGCAAATAATCTTGATCATAAGATTTACATATACAGTATATATTTGCATTAAGTGAACCTGTCACCTTGCAATTGTTATAGTAAAGTACATCAATCGATAATGTAAATAATAAAGTTGATTCTCAAAAAAAACTTATTAACTTATTAAATAGGTCTTACTGTAAGGTTGTCCCGATTTCCAGATCTGAAAGCTGCCATTTTTGGTTAGGACCTGCCACTCAAAATCTATTAGAACAGCAGTTCTCAACCTGGGGGTCGCGAGGCCATCCCATGGGGGTTGAGAACCGCTGCAGCACCCAGAAGCGCCCGCAGGAACCCTTCTTATAAGGGTTCCTATGGGTGATGTCGGCCGAAAACGTCACCACGTGACGCACGTACGTGATGACGTTCGGGGTCGCCATCCCAAGAAGGTTGAGAACTGTTGTATTAGAACTTTTATACCCCAAGCCTCCGCCTGATTGGTTAATTGATGAGATAAAATTAACCAATCAGGAAGAGGTTTTGGGTATAAAAGGCTTGCCTGAAAGGAAAGGACACACCAGAGCTATATGGAAAAGAGGAAGAGAAAGAATGAGAATCGGCATGAAGAAATAGACAATAAATATCCCTCATTTATAAACACAATATAGTAGGGATGAGAAGAAAATTAGAAATATATTCATTACAAATTGTAATATACTTCACCAGGATAACCTTCTAAAAGGGATAATATCAATAAGACCCAAGTGTGTCTTTAGAAAGGCACCTGATTTGAAGGATAGACTAGTAGTAGGAATGAGGCTAAATTAACATAGCTTGACAGTAATATACTGGAAGGATTTTTGGATGCAAGGTATAGAAATCTTGTAGGCATACTGACACACATAACACCAAAACATTTACATCTAACAGTAATGGCAAAGTGTTTAAGATTAAAGGCCATCTAAATTGTAATATCACTTTGGTCTATTGTATAGATTGTACATGTGGAATAAAATATATTGGACCAACCAACAGAAAACTTGAAACCCATATCACTGAACATCTGAATAATATAAATGGGAAGAAAGATTGTAAACAATGTCAAGGAATAGAACCATGTAGATTCAAAAATTTCTTTGCTATTGAGGAAATATCCATACCGGACAGGTTAAGAGACCATAGCAAAAGATTATCCCAAAGTGAAACAAAATGGATTTTTGAATTAAAAACACCTGTACCAGAGGAACTTAATAGGGATATAGATTTATGGTCATTTAATCTATGAATAACTATATTAATATTAATACCATAGTCCAGCGGTTCTCAACCTTGTTGAGACCGCGACCCCGTGACGTCACCACGCCTCGCGGCGTGATGACGTTTCGGCCGAACGTCATCACGCCGCGCGTCACATGATGACGTTACGGCCAAAACGTCATCACGTCGCACGTTACGTGATGACATTTACTGCCGACATCACCCGCAGGAACCCTTATAAGAAGGGTTCCTGCGGGAGCTTCCGGGAGTCAGCGCGGTTCTCAACCCCAGTGGGACAGCCTCGCGACCCAGGTTGAGAACCACTGCCATAGTCTATTCGGTTTCTTTATATTTTTATATGCTATATTTATATATAATTTATTGATGTGTTTATATATTGGCTAAGTTATATTATTAATTAACAGCTGTTGCTTAATATTAATATTTGATTTTTTTTTTTATTATGTATTGTCTTTTAACTATGGACTTTTGCTGTGTAATTTGTAATAGGCATAATCCATATTTTAATGTTTTTAACTGGTCCTTTAATCTTTTCCTCAATTGTAAAGTCTGTTTTTATTGGACAGCTCCTTCTGACAGTTGCCTCTTCCCGAAGTTGTGGACAGCTCCTCTTAAGCTGTCCTTTTGGTGCAGTGGAGATTAAGTTGTAATTAGCAATCGGAAGTGATATTGGATGACACACTTCCGGTTTCTCCATGAGAGGGGAGTGTCCTTTAATCGATCTCCCCTATCACGCATATTTTGTGACAAGATGTGTGTTTATGGACACACTTGGGGCACTATATTTATTAATACATGTTAAGTGAATTTATGTTTTCCCTTACTAATTGTTTTAGTGGGTAACTCCCACAACACACCCAATATCCGGCCCAGAAATGGATTTAAATCCTGGCACAAAGAGTTCTTAATTATTCTCCCTGAGGAAGTCCCAAAGGAGGGACTGCGAAACATGTAGGAGTTTATGATTTTTCATCACTTTTGTGAATATTCAAAGCGATCTTGCTGTTTTTACCATGTGAGTGCATCCATTTATAATAAATTTGTTAATTTCTTTAACTGGCTATATTATTGCAGTTTCTTCTCTGATGCAAATATTGAATTTAAAGGGATCCTTTTGAATCACACAGCTTGATTATCTTAAGGCTATATTTACAAGAATCAACATTGTGAGTAAAATTTTTATTTTTGCTCTCATGATTTAAAGACATACTACACCATATTATATTTTCACTTTTTAAGGGGCAGCGCCTTAAACGCCTTACTAATATTCTGTGACACAAAAAAGCTTTCGACCAAATAGCTTGGGACCACATCATATGAATAATCAAATTTCAATGCTTTGGTATCTAATTTCTTTTTGCATTTAAAGCAATATACAATTACCTCTCATCTTTCCTAACCATAAACTAATACTCAAACCCATTCAAATTATACCGTGGTGCTAGGCAAGGATGTCCACGCTCCACACTGCTATTTAATCTAGCCTTAGACCCACTTCTAAGAAGTTTACAACTACAAGAAGAATTTTCTGGCATCTCCATTGGCAACACAGCAATAAAAATAACAGCTTTCGCAGATGACCTGTTACTAATGGTCAATAACCTAAAACAATCCCTCAATTAAGCAAAAGGAAAAAAGAAACCCTTTTCATCAGCGCACTCAAGTTCCATTACATATATATATATATATATATATATATATATATATATTGCCATAGAATCAATGAAAAAGTATATAAATAAACAGAAAACAATTATCGGGTGCAAAAAAATCAAACAAATGTTTGTTAACAAATATAAATAACTCAGCACACAAAAAAACAAAGAAAAAGATAAAAACAATTAAAATAGGCCTCCAAGAGACTCATACACATACAAAAAAGAGGGGAAACACCTATACCACTGCTGTGTATAAGATATTGTATTTAGCACAAAGTATGAATATGAAGGGAGACTGTCAGGTGTACCAGAAATCCAAGCCGCTAAAATCTTTGCATCACATAAATCAGGTGGATTGCTATAAATAAGCTGTGAATAAATCATGGACATTACTATACATGAACAGGAAAGCAGCAGGAACTGAATGCAGATGAAATATATTCAGCAAAGTCTCCCATCGATCAAAAAAAAAATTTTGTAGGAAGTAAGTCTGACAAGCAGGGTAGAAGTGATTCCCCTCTTACTGGACGCGTTTCACCATCTGGCTTCTTCCCGCAGTGAGTATTTTAATGTGCTGGCTGGGTTTAAATGTGAAGGAGTTTGGCGCCAAAGTCCCGTCGCCACGTCATGACGTCACGACGTCCGCCGTAGCTCCATGACGTGAGACGTCATAACGCCTGGCGGCCATCGTGGAAATGGGATAAAATAGCCGGATAATGTAAGGAACATATTCTATTGCCCAAGGCAGTGTAAATAGAAATACCCATATATAAAATGACTGCCGAACAATCAAACAAGATAATGTATAAACTTCAGCTATAAAAATTAAGCACAGAACGAATATATGCAAAAAAATGACTCTTTTTTCCTTTTGTTTAATTGTAGTTTTCTTAAACCCTCAGTTGCACCTCCCTCTTTGTTTTACATATTGCTCGCATTACCATAACATTTTTTTTTTCCTAAAACAATCCCTCCTCGCAGAAATTAATCACAGAAATTTTCACCAAATTTTCGAAAATTGCTGCCTATACAATAAACTTAACAAAAACCACAGCATTGGCAATGCACTCTACTTTTCTACCAAAGAAAATTGGATTCTCTTTATCTTGCCACTGAGCTACTGACAATATTAAATATCTAGGACTGAACATTCATCATAACATAAAGCAATTATATTTCAAAAATGTACCCAACATATTAAACAAAATATGCATGAACTCCACACCTGGAAATCACTCCCTATATCGTTAATAGGCAGAATCCACATAGTAAAAATGATAACCTTCTCTAGGATATTTTACACTTTACAGATGTTCCTAGTAATATTAAAAGGAACAGACGACCAAAAGCTTGAATCCAAAATTCCAAAATTCATCTGGAATGGTAGGAAACCAAGAATATCATGGAAAAAACTAACTAACTAACTAACATGGAAGCCTCAACATGCCAGATTTCCTAATATACAACTTTTCAGCCCAATATCAACACACCATAGAATGGATAACTGAAGAAAATAAATTCACTAATTCACACATCGAACAAAACATGCTATCACCCAATATGTCACTAATCACATTATTACACACTAATTAAAAAAAAAATACAAAAATGTCAACTAAAATCGACTGATCACTGCAACATGCTGCGCCTGGTACAAAATCCACAAAAGAAATAATCTTAACCCCACTACATCCACATTCCTACCCTTCTATCAAAATCCTCATTTCACTCTAGGCTACATCTCAACAATCTTCAAAAAAATGGAAAGAAGCAGAAGTAACATATATATATCAAATATTAAACCAAGATAGAAAATTAATATCCTTTGAACAAATCAAATTGCTATATACCAAAAATACAATACGAATACTATAAGAAAAAAGATTTCTCACATCCAATTGATGATCTAATTAAAAACCATCCTCGACAAATCCCAAGCATAAGCACTATTTACCAAATAAGTATAGAGACAGTTCAATACATCACAACAATAATAACAGGAATAACACACTGGATGAAAGAGTTTCTAAACCTCTGAATTGAAAATGTAATAAAGGCAACTCTAAGATCCAACAAAATACTTAACTATGTACCATGATTTAAAGTGTAAGTATAAGTTATGGACAAAACTATACATATATTTTACATTTATAAAGTATAAATCTAAACATAAACATTAAAATATAAAAATTATTTTGGGATCAAGAGTTCTTATGTCAATCAAACAGCCCTGTTCCACCAGCTGATCTATGTATAGGCACTTCCTGTATATTGCCAATAAGCACCGCTCCACAAGTGACATCACACAATGATGCAGGGTACTCGTCCTTTTAAGGACACAGACACACAGCACAGACACAAAGCACAGACACACACACGCACAGACAGACAGACACACTGAGTGACACATATTTGTTAGATTTAACAATGTTTACTTAGGGAGATTAATAATACATAGGAAAATCTGGGGTTTATATTTTTAGTACCTGCAGCCGATTTGAAATTAGGCTGTGAACGTGACTCATACTGATCTCCTGAACACACATCACAAAATTGAAGGGCGCGTGCTTTCACTTCATTGTATATCAAGACGGCTCCTACCCCTGCAGCATGTGAACAGAGAAACTCTCCGACCACTTGTGCAGTTGGCTTAGCTCAGAGGAAGTCTGGAAGGAGGGGGCGTGGCTTCATACTATCTGGAAATCAGAGTGAAGCGTTACAGAGGGATAATTATTTCTGCCATATGAAGAGGTGAGTCACGATTTTAGTAATCGTTTTTTTTCTTTATGATAATTTAGTGGGGCTATCTTTATAAATAGTGTTTACTTACACTTTAACCTACAAAACTCTTCGTTGGACCTACTACACACCTTTAAAAAGATTCAAAATGGGTCTACTTCCATCTTCGTTATGTCCTAAACTCTCATACACAGACTCTGTCTTGTACCACTGTCTATGGGAATGTGCAACTGTTTTAAACTACTAGCAAGAAACAAGTGTATATTGTCAAAATAAATTAAAATTGAAAATCACACCAACCGCTGAATGGACAATATTTGGAATCACACCATTATCTAACTAAAAACAACAAAGCATTTTTTTTTAATTAAAATTGCAGCAGCAACAAAAAAAGTATACTTTCACACTGGATACAAGCAACCCCCTCCCCAGAAGACATTGATAAATGAATCAAATTTCTCTTCAGAATGGACTGAAGAAGGTTAGCACAACATTTTTTTTAGAAGTTTGGAATCACTATATCAATGCACTTCCCAGAGAAACCAAAAATGTTCTAATGACACAATTCCAATACACCTCGGCATACAGCAAAAATCTAGAGTGGCAACCCTCCTAGCACAATCTGATGGTACCAGTTTAAATGGAGACCAAGGAAAGGGCAGGAAAAAAACAAACAAATCTAACATTTTCTTATATGTATATATTCTTACTATACATACAAACAAAACTGTAAGCACATCCAGACTACCGTAACTAGTGCTAGATTGTTATGTTATATAAAATAATCAAACTAAGAATTATCAGTCTATAATGCAAATATGTATAAGTAAACTAAACGATTATAATCTACGTTAATCAAAAATAGTCGTTATGAGTTGATGAAAGCATATATCAAAGTTATAAATGACAATGATGTACTTTTAGGATGTCATAATAAAAGAATTTGGGAAAAAATGGTTAGTACATATTTTTAAAAAAAAATATTTAACCAATTACGAAGCAACATTTTAACCATTTCACTGAACTAATACAGTTTACAACTATTATTTTCTTATATTCTCATAGAAAATATTTCAGTGTGTCAGTAAGACTAACATCTACAGAACATTGATGCACTGTAAGCCATAAAGCATACTTGTCTGTTAAAAGGCAGTTGTCCATATCTTCCATGGAAAAGAATTCTTTCATTTGGAATTGAAGCTCAGAGAAAATACACAAAGTTTCCTGAATAAGCAATATTCCAGGTTCTCCCGTGTCCACGGACCTTAGCAAAAATAAGAAGTTAACCCAAGAGTTGATCTATCACATGTTCATGCAATAACTGAGTATATATTGTAGTTAAAAGTGCTTAATAGATAGACAGATAAGCAGGCATATAGATGGTAGACAGATTGATTAAAGAACTAAAGCTGAAAAATAAAAAGACCTATTAAATTCATACCTCATAGTAAGTTGAATCGTTGCAGTCACAGCTTGAACTGTGCTGTATTTTCACCGCACTGAGGCAGACTTCTCACCGCACTGAGGCAGACTTCTCACCGCACTGAGGCAGACTTCTCACTGCACTTCACTCGCAACATTCACCCAGAAGCTCCGCCATAAGGACCTCATACGTCATCACCTTCATTGCACTTTTTTTTTTCTGGTGAGGGGAGTGTTCTCATTGGCCCTGCAATGAAAGTGATGACGTTTGAAGCTTTTTGGACCACCGATTCGACAAGTGGGCGGAGCTTCGAGCTGAATCCTGTGTGTGAAGTGCAGTGAGAAGTCTGCCTCGGTGCAGTGAAAATACAGCACAGTTCAACTTATGATTCAACTTACTATGAAGTATGTATTTAATATGTCTTTTTTATTTTTTAGCTTTAGTTCTCCTTTAATATTAAGGCAAAGGCCACACTGGCAAAAAAATGGCAAAAAAAAATAAAAAACTTCCACTGATGAAAATGAATCTTCTTTTCATTTTTCTCTATATGAAAATTGTCTCCGTATCAGTACCTGGCAAAAACTGGTTTCCGACTGCTAAAAAACATAGCTTATAGCCTTATAGTGAGAAACCATCAACTGCCATCGCTAGGGTGGCATCTCTAATAGTTTTATAATAAATGTATATTTTCAGCAAATTTTTTTGCCTGCAACTTATTTTTTAAAAAATGCAGAGGAACATTTTCTAGTGCGGACCTTAAAAAACATATAGATGGATAGGAAGACCGACAAGGCAAATAGATATTTTACCTTTTTAAATAACTATTAAGAGATTTCCAACAGTACTAACCCATTGTCTTGAAGAGAATTATGAGGAGGTAGTGGAAGATAAGTCCAATTCTCAAGACTTTCACTGCATTCTAAGACCTGTGAGTGACAATGCTAATAAATTATTACGTCTCTGTCGAAAGATAAAAATGTAACGCTGACAATTATATTAGAAGATGTGAAAAGAGAATAAAAAAAAACTTGTTTATTACTAATCATAATAGTAACTAATATATTGTTATTATTTAGGTTTTTTGCAACATACCGTATTTTTCGCTCCATAAGACGCAGTTTTTTTCCTCCCAAAGTAGGATGAAAAATCAGTCGCGTCTTATGGAGTGAAGATGCAGGCAGGGAGGGGGGGGAGGCGCTGGAGCAGAGGGGGGGCGGCGATATACTCACCATATACTCTTCATCTGGAGACCGCCGCCTCTCCTCTTCTCTGGTCCGTTGCGGCGGCGGAGGGCGGACTGGATGGAGAGGAGGGGGGATGTGACGCAAGCGCCGTGTCACTATGGCGCCGGCGCATGCGCAGTAGGCGCTTGTAGTCCATCCAACTACATTTCCCATCATGCCTGACCAGCTTTTTTCTGTGCAGGCATGACGGGAATTGTGTAAAAAAA
>WMED01015862.1:0-13505 GCA_019650415.1 Pipa parva
AAAGTTGATAAAGAGCATTCTGACATAAGTATCTTTCTTGTCCAGATGAGAGAGGGCTGAGTGGTGAGCAGTGGAGATAGCAAGTACATCCACAGGCTTGCCAAATATATTTCTGTTACGAGATGGTGGGCTGCAGGCTATCAGCTTAGCCCACCACCATTTACTCTCTGACAGGATAGTGTGAGATTGAAACACTCTGTTCTTTTGGGCCCAAGCTTTACAGTGATTCTGGGTGTTCGGTGGTTTTCAATCTTCTTGTGCTACAGCTACCAGCTCCAGTCCTCTGTGTCTCTTGCTCTCCTGTTCTCCTGTTTCAAAATGCAGTTCCTCAGAGTTTCCATGCTGCAGTGTCTTTAGTAAGAGATCTTCTGTTCCAGCCGTTTTTAATGTAGTTTGTTAGGAATCAGCAGTTTCTGTGTCCCCAGCACAAGTTACAACTTAAATGTTCCACTACTTCTGTGTCTTCTCCCTCAGTGTTACAAATCAGCTCTACTGCACTCTTGATACCACTAGTAGTGGCTTAATCTGGAGTTCATGACCTGGGAGTTCCATCATTGCAAAATCAATACCCCGTTTCAGGAGTTTAAAGTGAAGAATGGGAAATTCCTAGACTCCCTGTCCTATGATTAACCAGTGTGAACCCTAATGTATTAAAGAGAAGTCCCAGTTCTTTCTGGTGTAATGGTAGCCCAGGCCCTGTGGAAAAATGATTTCCCAATTAAGTTAATTGTAATATATATACGTATATATAAAGTTATTGTATGGGCTCCATGCTTTAGGAATTAATGATTCCATTACTTTCCATCTGGGTATATGGTGTCTAAAGCTATCACCACTTGTCATCATTATATGGATATAGCAGAGCTGATTTTGGCAGAGGCAGCACACCTGATTTTATAGTTTGACATATTAACACAAGAGGATAGCTTTGGTCATATATGTAAATAATGAATCTCGGTGCTGTGATGTCACTATAAAATTGCAGTAATTATATTATACTGATTGGGTTTCACTTCCAATATATTTTGTACATTGTCTTGTAGATATTTCATTCTGGGGTGAAACAAAATGTTGGTGTGATGGTGGTATAAAGGATATATTTGAATACCCCTGCATTGCATTGCAATTTGAAGTTTTCTGGTCTTTACTTTTTTTTATATTTACTGACTTTACCATTGTAAATACTTGAGTAATGTAACCAATACAAAAGCATCCTATTTATTCACCTATAAGCAGTATCACAAAATGACCCCACAATAAAGGTTATAATAACATCGCTTTACAAAGCCTTAATAAATGTTCCTGTAGGTTTTATGCTGTATAGTTAAGCAAAACTAGGCCATGCTCTCTTCTTTCAACTCTGTTTTTGTTGGTAATATCACATCACATCTTTTTAGTTTCATTTTACAAATGGAGTTTTGTTTTTTTTTTTTTAAGAGAAAGCATCACAAAAGACACGAGGAAGCCGTCTCAGGCTGGAAGAAAATAGGATTAATCTACAGCTGCACAAAGGGACTGGGAAATTGTATAATAGTCCCCCACAGGAAATGTTTCTAAGCAAAATCTCTGGAGTGCATCAAAGAAATGTTTGGATAGATGATTAAAATAACATAAAATTACAGGTTAGAGAAATTATTAAGAATATTTAGAAGCATGTTGGTACAATCTTGGGCTCAGAAATTAATTTTTTCCCCATGCGAGAGCAAATTTGGTCTAAGTAGGGGTTTATTTTCTTTCTCTGGACGAACAAGGGTAAACTAAAGGCATTTCCTTTTTTAATGTCTTTTTTCTACCTATGTAACAATGTAAACGGAATTCTCCGCATATTTTATAATATCAGACAAAAACTTAAAAGTCAGTTATGGAAAAATCTGTATAGTTGCTTTAATAAATATACCGGTAGTACATTTTCTACCTGTCAGAGTGTCGGACAGTAAATCAGGGCCTGAGAGACCCCCTCAGCCCTAACATGTCAAGTGCAAGGCAAGCTTGGGGGGAGGGGGCTCCCTGTGGGTCTGCTTGTGTCAGTCCAACACTGGTACAGTTTGTTTTACTCATTTTTTTCTAAATACTAATAATGTAGAAATATTTAATACTTTAACAAGCTTATGTTGTATAAGGAGTACAATCAGCTCGGCTAACTATACACCCTCATATAAAGATATTTTTGTTTTTCTCACATGTATAAACAGCTGGTAGATTTCAGACTCAGCTCATTCCATATTCTACATCTACATTTTTAAAATCCAAATCCCACTTCTGTTCCTTTTCACTGAAAATTGTGCATGAGTAAACAAATGTCACCTTCAGAAAGTCATCTCTCAGCTGTGGCTTAGGATATTTCTCCAATGGTAAAGCAGTCACTAACGGTTATAGACATTCTAGTGTTACTTCTTATCTGACCTTCATAAGAAATGCACAAATAGCAGAATATATAAAATATGGAGTCCCCTACAGGAATAAGGAGGCATGTGTCATTTTTTGGTTTTCAAAAGTTGACATAAAACAGATTTTGCATAATAGCAGTTGCCTTTATTCATTGTCTTGACAGGGTTCTTCAAGTTCAGCCATCATTGTGTAATGTTTCTTCAGTTGACAAAAATAATTAGCCTACTTTTGATCACTGAAATGTGTTTTAGAAAGTATAAGTCAAGTTTAAGTTTACGCCTGTTGGATAGCCTTGAGCAATGGACCTAAGGGAAATAGGTTCCGTTGATGATATCATTATATCATATTATGCACATGTTTAATGTTTCCATCTTGCTTTCTGTGGATTTCCTGTTTCAGAGAATTTTTAACTAATGTATTTTTTATGTCATGCACAAAACCAATTACTGGAAGAGTAATTAAAGAAAGTAAGAAGAGCACCTCAATAAGCTTCTGAAGTATAATTGTCTTTCTCGTTATTGTAAATCTGGGAGTACATACAGTAAGAATATTTACTTAATTGACACCTTATTTCTATGCTTTCCAAAGAGTAAACAGTTTTTACACATATATTTAGAACTAAAACTAATGCAACAGAAAACATAAGAATAAAATTGTAAATGTTTTAAACCTTTTTTGATCCTGCAGTGCAGCATTTTCCACTATTAATAACAATACAGTAAAACCCTGCTGTCTCGAGCAATGCCTAGTACAGTGCAGAATTTCCCCCACGTAATGCCTAATTCAGGGAAACAGTGCTCCCACATGTAATGCCCAATAAAGGGAATCAATACCTCTAAATAATGCCTAAGACAGGAAACACTGCCTCCACAAGTAATGCCAAGTACTGCACAGCAGTGCTTTCATTTCATGCCTAGTGAAGCACTACCTCTGAATCTACTGCCCAATGTAGCTCAGCATTGCACCAAAAGTAATGGCCAATGTAGTCAGGTATCACATTGGGCTTATTCATGAAAGTCCAAACTCGTATTCAGTCACCACTTCCCCAAATTCATGTATTCAACATGCTCTGCAATATGGCGAATTGCGACCCATTCATAGCAGTAGTGAATCCAGCAATGTGTGCGGTGACCAATTCACCAGTTTCACTTTGCCAATTCAAAGTGTCAAATTAGGGGGTTGATGGCAGGGTTCCAACTGTCCAACTGACTACACAAAAAACCATGTCCGACGCTATTCAGTTCTTCACTACTGGAATCTACCACTTAGTGAGTAAGTAGTGAATTCACAGCCATTGCAACCCAAAATGACACAAATTTACAATGACAGTCAAATTCTCACTTTTATAAATAAGCCCCATAATGTTTTGGCTGCCATTAAAATGTACAATTATGGCGTCGAAAGATTTCCTATTAAAAAGCTGATTAAATAATTAAATGCATATTGTTTTGTTTGGCACAGTGGATTTTTTATTACTTAAATAAGCCTGTATTTGCATTGAATTTACAAATATTAGTAGCATGACATTAGTCCATTAGCATCGCAAAGTGAAATAACCATTTACAATTCCAAGTGATAATGAACAATCAACTACATTAAACCTTAGTAAACAAGTTCTGACAGTGTAAACCACTGATTACAAATTGTTGATTGCAAAATAGTTTGAAATGGTTCAGTTTCAAAATTATTTCAAAAACTCATACAAAATGGTCAATTGTCTGAGTAATTTGGTCAACAAAACAAAGCTTAGGCATTATGCTTTACTGCACCCAACACCATTCTACATCATAAAAGTCATCATTATCCGATGGGAAACTATAATATTCCAAAGAGAGATTTTGTTTGGATATTGCTTGTATTCATTTTGAGGTAAAGAGTTTTACAAAACAAATTTCAACAAAACGATATTCTAAATATCTGTTAAAGCATTTATATGAAAATTCTTTCCATATTGTGAGGAAAAACTCAGACTTTGAATGGTTCCTGGAATTATAAACAGAATATTGCATATACAGAATTAATACCACTGAGGGGCCTATTTAACTGAGATACCCACTCATAGAAGCAGCTGTTAACACTTTCCAGCTACTGGATGGAGTCACTGGTTAAAACATTGCATCTTTATTCTGCAATGATGCACTTACCTCATTATTTCTGCTTATAGTATTTACCTGGAGACAATTATAATGTCTCTTTCCATGTTATTAGTAGGTAAGTCCTAGCTACCTACTGATGTTTGCTGAAGGTCTTATAAATGGTACTTTAACACAGAAAATTAGGTGCAGAATAAATAACATCATACCTATTAAATGGAGGTATTGATATACAAACCTGGTTTTTTTCTTATTCCTGTAAATGGCCTAATGTGAAGTTCCTGCTAATTGTTACTCTTGTGGTGAAAACCTTGGGCTTCTATGATTAATAAATAAATAAATACTTGGCCAGCATTAGGTAAGAACTCACCACATTGCAGAAAATAATGATCTTCAGTGAATAAGTGGCAATGCTTATTGTTTCTACCATTTTCACCATTTCATAAATACAACTCCACCTGTTATTTGACTTACAGTACCACTGGCAGCACAATAAATTTAATATTTAAGGTGGACCTCCACTTCTATATATCTATAATACTACATTTTAGACATTTCCACCTTAAAGTACTTTTAGTATTCCTTTTAATGCCTATGTATTTAGTGCATGTGTAGAATATGGTACCGTACTTGCAGCATATTCTCTGTGAAAAGTCAAAATGCATCAAGCCACTAACCTGTAGTTAGATTGCGTAATTCAGGAGTTACCAGAAGCCTTCCTGTTTGACAGATAAAGAGGTAGACTACAAAACCTCAAGACAATGCTACAGTTCTTGTCATCAATGGCAAAAAAAAGAAACATTTAACCGAGTGAGATGTCCTTTCCTACAAAACTGCCTAGCATAAATTGGGATTCTTAAATCCCTGACTCAATCAGTTATGTTTTTCTACACCAATTCCTTGGCCTGAATAAGAATGAATGGGTTTTCTTTCTCATAAAGCTGATATTTGACAACAGAACAAGGCAAGGTATCAGTCCAAGTCCTTAACATATTCATACCACAGAAGTGATGCCCAACCTTTTTTGGCCTGAGGGCCATATAAATTTGCGACACGTGTGTCATGGACCACTTCAAAGTCGCTACTTCTAAAGTCTTGACCTCAACAAATTTTAAAGTTACAACTGTGACAATTTTCCATAGTAAAGTCATGAATGCAACAATATTCTCATTATAAAGACAGTAGCAGTCAATTGCGATTGGCTTTAGCTGGCGAATTCACACTTACACGCACCAATTTGGAATTCGGGACACAGGCCAGATAGCAACGCGTCGCAGGCCGCATTTGGCTCGCGAGCCATAGGTTGGTCATCACTGGATTACGGTAATCCAATTTTAGTTCTTTTCTGCCTGTCCCATCTGAAGAATGTATATATACCCTGACATGAACAAACTTCAACAACAAAATCATGACCTTCTGCGTAAATGGTTACAGTAGCATTATAAAAAAATGCAAGAAAAATTGTCTGGGCACACTTGGGTTGCTGAGCTGGCTGGATCAATAAAAGTATAATAATATAACAGGATTTTATTTTCCATTAATATAATATGCGGTTGAAAGAGTACTCCTGTGTCCTACCTTGCTTTAACCTGTATAGCCTCTTCTGTGTTCATAGAAATTTCTTTTCTGTGAAAAATATTACTCATAATAACTGTCACTAACTGCCATTCAGTTTAATCCTAGGTGTGAAAAATGTCTGCTTACACCATGTTGAACTGCAGTTAGGGCAAAGGCTAATTCTGTTAATAGCTAGTACGGTACTAGTACTAGTAATAGCTATGTTGATCATTCAGTAATTTTTTAGTAATTATTTGGTCAACTCTTACTTGCCCAAGTGTTAATTTACTCCCAATTTATATAATTAGGTTATATTATTATACTTCCAGCATGCTTAAACAATGTCAGTTCAACCAGATACAGTAAAATATGTTGAAAAAGTTCAGAGTGACAGCCAATGGGGAAATGTATATAACAGGAATTCAGCTGGACTATGGTAGCTCTAAAGCTAAGGTCACCAGGAAGCAGCTGGGAATTGAAACAAATGTATGCTGATATACGGTAGAAGCCATGAGGACATGTAAACAAGCACTGTAATTCCTTTCCATTCTGGACCATAAGGCATAAATCAAATGAGAATTCTTGAATTCCAAATAAACATATACATTGAGCATGAGGAAATTTCAGTATGTCATGAACAGCAGCTTAACCCTTTAAGTGATTCCAACAGATCCAAACAGGGCTGGGACAATGGTCAATGGGGCCCTAGGCAACAATGCCAAATGTGCCCCTCCAATCAGCAGTCTCCCCTCCATAGTTGGGAATTATATAATAATATACTGTATAATATTAACCTTACCTATACTAATTCATAACCCAAATTTTTGTTCAACTTGCATTGAGACTTTGCCAATGTCTATAGTATTGCCAATTCACAAGGCACAAAAGTTTTCCAAGTAATTGTAAATAAATAACAAGTCGGCTATTTGTCACTTTTCTGTCTATTCACATGGATTTTATATTGGCGAGAAATCTGTCGAATGTAGAGTAGGCATCATCCATTCTCTCTGCTGCCTTTTTGTGTGCCAGCTACAGAGGTATTTTCCAGTTCCATATTACCCTTATTATTGCATATCTGTCAAACCAAATTGTTTTTTATCTTACAAAAAAACAAAGATAGAATGTTCATTTTGGTTTTATTGAATAGAATAGAGAAGACTGAACAGAGATGATAAAGGATTGGGGAAAATTAACACACTCATACAAATACTGTATACAGTACATACACAATACACATATGGAAAGGCAGTAACTTCTTTTTTCAAAGCACACAATGAGGTGTTTCCTCGTTTTATCTTCATTGTATCTGCAGAGATTTTCTTTCATTTCTTCTTTGAACTCTACCTTGGTTTTTTATTTCCATTTCTTCTTTGGTTTATATCTTTGATTTTACTTTTATTTCTTTTTGTTGGGGTTTTTACTATTATTTCTCCCTTGGCTTTTCCTCTATTTGATTCTTTGATTTCTCCTTTAGTTTCTCTTATGGTTTTTCCATTATTTTCTTATTTGTTTTTGTATTTGGCTTTTCCATTGCCGTCCTCTTTAGTCTTCCCTTTGGTTTCTCCTTTGTTTTTGCCTTTAGCTTCTTCTTTGCTTTGTATAGAGTGAGTAGAGATGATACAGGAATCGGAGAAATTATTAATACTCTTATAATTAAATGGGCGGAATTTATTAAACTCAGAAAAGCCATTTTTGCTTTTCCGAGTTTAATAACTTGGGAGAAGGCTTTGAAGTTTCTTGCGGTAAGTATCGTGAGATTTGCCTCGATCGGTGAGAAACTTTTTTTTTAATTGAATATATTCATGGAAAGGTAGCTATACTGTATGGCCCTACAGCACAGCAGGTAAGGAGATACAAGGTAGTGCTTTGTTGCAATTTTATTTAAGCTTTTTTGCACTCCCAATCCTTCTTCCCCATACTGTGTTGTCCCCAACCCTATCCACATATTTTGTTTCCTCCACCCCCCTTCTCTGCATACTGTAGTGCCCCAGCCTCCCTCCCTTTCCACCATACTGTACTTTCCCCCCTCATCCTTTAGTGTGCTGCTCAGAATGCCCTTAACCCATTATTGAATTGCCCCACCTTCCTTTTCCTATATTTTTCCCAAGCCCCACCATACTGTGCTGCCCACCTCCTCTTAAAGAAAGTGGGGGCCACTATCCGGTAGGGCACTACCCTCCCTTCACCCGTCCTGACTCTGCTGGCTTTAATACTGCTGCAGCACTAGTGCTACAGTAGTTCTCTAGCCGGCATTTCTCACTACCTTTGTCACTTCCTGTAAACCAGTAAACAAGGACAGTGCCAGGGAGAGGACTGCTGCAGCTCTGACCTCTAAGCAGCTAAGCCCTGCCTATCCTGCCTACTCTTCAGCCTGGCCCTGGTATCTGCAAGAGGTTTATAAAACGGGTAACAATATTCTAAGGGTAAGAGAGGACCTCAGTTTTGAAGAGGGATTTAAATAATTACATTTATACAGCCTTGAGAAAAGGTAAATAACCAACATGATCCCTTCTAAAAATATCTAATTGCATGTTATATAAAAAAAATGCTGTGATTAGTTGTTCACATTCTGTGAGACACAAGACACATGGGTACTCTCTGAGGCTGGAAGAAAAAGGGTTTGAGGGTGTACTCATCAAAGTGAGAATTGGACTGTTGAGGTGATTTGCCATCACTTTGGGTTGCTACACTCCTATAGTTTTATTGAGAAAATATCTACTCCTTATTCACTAAACAGAGGATTCAATAGTGAAGAAGGGAACAGTGCCTGTAGCCATCTTTATGTAATGTGGCATAGTCAGTCTGACAGTAGCAGCCCTGCAATCAGTCTCCTAATTCACTTCCTTAATCTTACAAAGTAAAAGTGGTGAATGTGACCAGGGCCGGTGTCAGCACACAGCATATACCAGGGCCCCCTCGGCACTTGCCCGCCCCAGCACTGGATGCAGAGGCAGCGCTCTGTGCTGATGCCTGGCTGCCGTCAGCACCCCACACCCCCCGACTCACTCACTGCTCCGGAACACCTTCGCCGGCCAGCCGCAGTGGGGGATTACTGAGGGGGCCCACTGAGGCTCTGTCGCACAAGGGCCCATAAAAACCTGGAGCCTGCCCTGAATGTGACCCAACCTTGTCGAATTCACTACTGTGACAGACTTCAGTGCATGATGAATAGGCAAATTACCTGTGCACGTGCACACAAAGAGATGCAAAGAGACCCGTAAGTCTGCAATTTTCGTAAACTTCCCGATTGGATGCAAGTTCACCACATCTCAGTATGCTAAATATGGAAATATCAGAAAGCGTCAAATAAATGTGAATTGAATGTGAAACAACTGTTCAGACTTTCATAAATAGGCCCCAATTAATGGGGTTTCCTTACAATACAGATTTTGAAGTTGTGGAATAGTCATCAATGGGAATTTATTCTTGCAAAATGTCTGGAATACTTCAGAAAGGTTTGAATTGTTATGGGGAAAAAGACATAAGGTAAATTGGGGCACATTTACTATATTCCAATAGGTGTTTTGACTAGTATATGCAGGAGAAACAGCCTATACTGTATTTAACAATATTGTTAAACTGTTCTAAACCCATTTTATCTCTCAATAGAATTCTTCACCCTTAGATTGACGTAAACCCATTATTCCCTATGGAGTTGGTCCTGTCATTTGCCCAAATCCAAAATGTTTCCCCATTGAAAAGAGACATCGATATGGATCTATAATGGAAGGGACTTCTCATAGAAAAGCATTGCAAAGTGTGACTGTTAGTGATTTCTATAGATTGGGAAACATTTTTATCAATCCTTTGTAAATCAGGGGAATCAAAATGTACTGGGAAACAAAAATTGACAGCAAAATGGGATGAAATCAATCGATATGGTTGAATAGATCCTAGTAAATATGCCCCAAGGGTTATTTCTCTATGTTTTTTACCAGAATGAACTTGATGTACTTATGCCTTTTGACAACTTAACTGACTATGTAACCATGTTACTATGTAACTCCCAACAAACTAAAAACAGAATTAGTGTATGGAAAGGGGGAGGGGGGAGAGGCAAGGAATTAATATATCACCTCAGTACGCATTTATTAAATGTAACCGGCAAAGCAATCTGTTTATGACTTCATAGAATAAAACTGTTAATGCTTTACATGTTTATTTTCTTAAATTGCAGATTGCAGCGCTTTAACGATACTCCTGTACAGAATGTCTGTTGAAATGATGTTCTAATTGTTAAAAGCTGTAGGATGTATAGCAACCAAATCTATATGAAAATACAAAATGTAAAGTATGTTACAGTGTAGGGGTTGTGCAATCTGTCTGTTCCTTTGCATTATCATTTATGCAGACTACTGAGATTTGGTTCGATGCTTGCATGACCTCATTTGCTATGTATTGAAGTATGCAGACTTTTTCCAGGGTGTGTTGTTTAACAGCAGTCACATGTCAAAAGCTATAGAACACATTTTTTCTTTATGACTAATCTCAGTACTGTTGCATATCAGATATTTTCTATGTATACAGTACACAAGTGTGTCATGTCCTTGTTTTTGAAAGACCTCAAGAATAAAAATCAACATTGCCATAAATTGATTCCAAAATATAGCTGAGATTTTACTCATCTTACAGATCACTAGTTTTTCGTGAAAATACCAGTGAATAATTTATTACATACATATGACTGACTGCAAAGGCAGTTTGTAGATTCCTTTATTCATTGTCCATATGGCATTCTCTCTTAGCTAAGACTTCATTTAAACGCTAAGGGTGAAATTTATTTATTTATTCTTTTACTCGGTCTTTCCGAGTTAACCAAACAAGATCTCACATTGTTCTCGCGAGATTTTTTTGAATTTTTGAGATCGAGTTTTTCGATCTCGATTTTTCTAATTTATTCGATGGTAAGGTAGCCGTACTTTACATTAGTAATATGGCTACCTTTCCATTGAAAAGTTAAAATAACTTGATCTCGAAAGATCAAAAAATCTCGCAAGAACAATGCAAGATCTCGTTCGGTAAACTCGGAAAGACCGAGAGCAATATTTCTAAGGTTAATAAATATTAGTGAGAAATGTTTATTATTCTGTCCGGTAAACAAGTAAATTATTTCTATGGATTGCAAGGAATGAAATGCATCGACATTTCTAAAGTTGAATTCTGGAAGAAAAAATGGTAGAAATAAAACAACTTTCTTAAAGGAGACCTAAAGTCAAAAAATATAAAAAGTACAGTTAAAATACTTACCATATACAAAGCTGGTTGATTACAGTCACAGCATGAGCTGTGCTGTAATTAGCCGGCAGCCAACGCTTCCCTGGATGCCTCCTGCACAGAGCGCTGGCTGACACAGAAGCCAGCACGCAGCTCCTTCTTTTCCTTCCCGGGCTTCTACATCATCATGCTCGTTGCGGGGAGCGTTCTCATTGGCCTCCACAATGAACGTGATAATGTTTAATCCCTGAAACACCAATGGTGTTACAGGGTGGGAGGAGCTATGGTGCTGGCTGCCAGTCAGTCAATGCTGTGAGAAGCATCGGGGGATCATCAAGAGCCAGCTAATTACAGCTCAGCTCATGCTGTGACTGTAATCAATCAGCTCAGTATAAGGTAAGTATTTTAACTGTTGTTTATTATTTTTTTACTTTAATTCACCTTTAAGGGACATTTCAGTCTGTTGTTATGGTAAATGAAGGCTATTGAAAAGTCAGATTACCAAAAAACTGAACATTTCATACTGTCTTGAGAAATAAGTGGCAAACTGTAGGTTTATATGTTTACAATTTCAAGTATTTGGATCAAAGAGGAGAATACTGTACATCTGAGATGTAGATCAGATGGAATGATGCCGAAAGGTGTTTGATGCTTTTTCTCAGCAATGATAGGGAAGATGTAATGTTATGGGAATGCTTGGTGCTGGTAGGAGTGTATATAACTCATGCCAAGAGCTCTCCCAAGTGCTGCAATTTTTTTTTCATTTTGAAAGTATTCTGCAGATTTTGCACTGGGGCCCATATCGGTGCATTTATGCCACAAAATGCTGGGAAGATTGAAACCTTCTTAAGATATCAATAAAATATAGAAAAAAATGTCCTGCAAGCAATTTACATGGAAAGGGCAATAGCAGTCCTAGTTTAATCATATTCTTAAATATCTTCAAAAACTGACTGATAAGATACCATCATTCTGCAAAGGTTTAATAGCTGCATATGTCTAATATAACAAAGGTAAAGTCTTATAAACAGTAATACTGCATCCTTCGGCTCACTTCGCACAATGGTGAATTCCCCCCATAGAGTTTATTGTACCAGTTCAAAGGTGCACCAGCCCAACAACAATAAAGTCTTATGCCTGTAAAATTATCTTTATAATCTTGTAACTCCTGTAGACCCCCACTCTAGGCGAACTTAGCGCTGCAGCGATAGCAGCAAGTATCGCACAATGATAAGTATAGCGTTTAACGCTTTAGTTACAGCAACGATAAGGATTATTGCAGAACTAACTAATCATTAAATGTGATTACGGTTGTTTATTTCATTGATTTTGCTTCTTTTTGCTTCAAATTTGTTTTCCCTGCTTTTTTAATACATTCATTTTTTTCAATCAAAGGGAAAACAAATTGGAACAAAATGAAATGAATTGAATTGAAAAGGCTGAAATGATGTTACCGATGCTTACTAAATTTCCCCTGCATGCGTGTCTAAGCCTTTTAATAATCAGCCCTCCAGCACTAAACATTTTTAAGGTGTTTTCTTATAAATAAATGGGAGGAAACCCTGAATGCTGGTAAAGTTCTTCTGTTTGATTTGAAAATAATCCAGTATATATGACTTTTTAAAATTTTATTATAATATTTTATCCAGTTGATAACATAGCCTACATTTTTAATCAGACTATTTTGCCCCACTCCATATTCAGGGGGTTATTCAGTCTGAATTGAGGTTCGCGAGGCTCTACTCGAGACACCTCACAAACCTCGCCGAGACTGTGTGCAGGACTCAGCGAACGCGTAACAGTCTCTGCGTACTGATCGGAGGGTAAGTTCGCTCTTTGCTGAATTACCCATTATGTATCTGTAATGGAAGGAACCCTCATAGAAAAGCATTGCATAGTGTGCCCATGTTGACAGATAGATATTTGTCGATAACTAATTATTTTTTGATAGGGAAACATTTTTATCGATCCTTTTGTAAATCAGCCAAATTGAAAAGTACAGGGAAACAAATATTGATAGCAAAATGGGGTGAAATTGATCATATATAATACCTAAATCAATAGCCATGAACCAAAATGCACAAACAAGGTAAGCAAAAAATGATAAAGAAAACATTCCAAATAAGGTGTTTTTTTTTACACCTAAATAAATTTTGCTCAAATCTGTCCATTGAGACAATTCAGACTTACAAAATTCAATTACAAACCCCAAAATCAGAAAAGTTGGCACGTTGTGTAAATCGTAAATAAAAA